>CAMPDV010007513.1:0-12670 GCA_946699065.1 Loxodes magnus
TATTCTAAATTCTGATATTCCATCTTCTTTTCTTACTTTACTTCCTCACTTTTCTAAATACTTATAACTTCTTTTTATCTCTAAGTTTTAGTAATTCTAAATTCTGATATTCCATCTTCTTTTCTTACTTTACTTCCTCACTTTTCTAAATACTTATAACTTCTTTTTATCTCTAAGTTTTAGTAATTCTAAAAGCTGAAATTCCATCTTCTTTTCTTACTTTACTTCCTCACTTTTCTAAATACTCATAACTTCTTTTTATCTCTAAGTTTTAGTAATTCTAAATTCTGATATTCCATCTTCTTTTCTTACTTTACTTCCTCACTTTTCTAAATATTTATAACTTCTTTTTATCTCTAAGTTTTAGTAATTCTAAATTCTGATATTCCATCTTCTTTTCTTACTTTACTTCCTCACTTTTCCAAATACTTATAACTTCTTTTTATCTCTAAGTTTTAGTAATTCTAAATTCTGAAATTCCATCTTCTTTTCTTACTTTACTTCCTCACTTTTCTAAATACTCATAACTTCTTTTTATCTCTAAGTTTTAGTAATTCTAAATTCTGATATTCCATCTTCTTTTCTTACTTTACTTCCTCACTTTTCCAAATACTTATAACTTCTTTTTATCTTTAAAGTTTTAGTAATTCTAAATTCTGATATTCCATCTTCTTTTCTTACTTTACTTCCTCACTTTTCTAAATACTTATAAATTCTTTTTATCTCTAAGTTTTAGTTATTCTAAAACAGTAGTTCCATCTTCTTTTCTTACTTTACTTCCTCACTTTTCTAAATACTTATAACTTCTTTTTATCTCTAAGTTTTAGTAATTCTAGAAGTTGAAATTCCATCTTCTTTTCTTACTTTACTTCCTCACTTTTCTAAATACTTATAACTTCTTTTTATCTCTAAGTTTTAGTAATTCTAAAACAGTAGTTCCATCTTCTTTTCTTACTTTACTTCCTCACTTTTCTAAATACTTATAACTTCTTTTTATCTCTAAGTTTTAGTTATTCTAAAACAGTAGTTCCATCTTCTTTTCTTACTTTACTTCCTCACTTTTCTAAATACTTATAACTTCTTTTTATCTCTAAGTTTTAGTTATTCTAAATTCTGAAATTCCATCTTCTTTTCTTACTTTACTTCCTCACTTTTCTAAATACTTATAACTTCTTTTTATCTCTAAGTTTTAGTTATTCTAAAAACTGTAATTCCATCTTCTTTTCTTACTTTACTTCCTCACTTTTCTAAATACTCATAACTTCTTTTTATCTCTAAGTTTTAGTAATTCTAAATTCTGATATTCCATCTTCTTTTCTTACTTTACTTCCTCACTTTTCTAAATACTTATAACTTCTTTTTATCTCTAAGTTTTAGTAATTCTAAATTCTGAAATTCCATCTTCTTTTCTTACTTTACTTCCTCACTTTTCTAAATACTTATAACTTCTTTTTATCTCTAAGTTTTAGTTATTCTAAATTCTGATATTCCATCTTCTTTTCTTACTTTACTTCCTCACTTTTCTAAATACTCATAACTTCTTTTTATCTCTAAGTTTTAGTAATTCTAAATTCTGATATTCCATCTTCTTTTCTTACTTTACTTCCTCACTTTTCTAAATACTCATAACTTCTTTTTATCTCTAAGTTTTAGTAATTCTAAATTCTGATATTCCATCTTCTTTTCTTACTTTACTTCCTCACTTTTCTAAATACTTATAACTTCTTTTTATCTCTAAGTTTTAGTAATTCTAAATTCTGATATTCCATCTTCTTTTCTTACTTTACTTCCTCACTTTTCTAAATACTCATAACTTCTTTTTATCTCTAAGTTTTAGTAATTCTAAATTCTGATATTCCATCTTCTTTTCTTACTTTACTTCCTCACTTTTCTAAATATTTATAACTTCTTTTTATCTCTAAGTTTTAGTAATTCTAAATTCTGATATTCCATCTTCTTTTCTTACTTTACTTCCTCACTTTTCTAAATACTTATAACTTCTTTTTATCTCTAAGTTTTAGTAATTCTAAAAACCGTAATTCCATCTTCTTTTCTTACTTTACTTCCTCACTTTTCTAAATACTTATAACTTCTTTTTATCTCTAAGTTTTAGTTATTCTAGAAGCTGAAATTCCATCTTCTTTTCTTACTTTACTTCCTCACTTTTCTAAATACTCATAACTTCTTTTTATCTCTAAGTTTTAGTAATTCTAAATTCTGATATTCCATCTTCTTTTCTTACTTTACTTCCTCACTTTTCCAAATACTTATAACTTCTTTTTATCTCTAAGTTTTAGTTATTCTAAAAACTGTAATTCCATCTTCTTTTCTTACTTTACTTCCTCACTTTTCTAAATACTCATAACTTCTTTTTATCTCTAAGTTTTAGTAATTCTAAATTCTGATATTCCATCTTCTTTTCTTACTTTACTTCCTCACTTTTCTAAATATTTATAACTTCTTTTTATCTCTAAGTTTTAGTTATTCTAAATTCTGATATTCCATCTTCTTTTCTTACTTTACTTCCTCACTTTTCTAAATACTCATAACTTCTTTTTATCTCTAAGTTTTAGTAATTCTAAATTCTGATATTCCATCTTCTTTTCTTACTTTACTTCCTCACTTTTCTAAATACTCATAACTTCTTTTTATCTCTAAGTTTTAGTAATTCTAAAAGCTGAAATTCCATCTTCTTTTCTTACTTTACTTCCTCACTTTTCTAAATACTCATAACTTCTTTTTATCTTTAAGTTTTAGTAATTCTAAATTCTGAAATTCCATCTTCTTTTCTTACTTTACTTCCTCACTTTTCTAAATACTTATAACTTCTTTTTATCTCTAAGTTTTAGTTATTCTAAAACAGTAGTTCCATCTTCTTTTCTTACTTTACTTCCTCACTTTTCTAAATACTTATAACTTCTTTTTATCTCTAAGTTTTAGTAATTCTAAATTCTGATATTCCATCTTCTTTTCTTACTTTACTTCCTCACTTTTCTAAATACTTATAACTTCTTTTTATCTCTAAGTTTTAGTAATTCTAAAAGCTGAAATTCCATCTTCTTTTCTTACTTTACTTCCTCACTTTTCTAAATACTCATAACTTCTTTTTATCTCTAAGTTTTAGTAATTCTAAATTCTGATATTCCATCTTCTTTTCTTACTTTACTTCCTCACTTTTCTAAATACTTATAACTTCTTTTTATCTCTAAGTTTTAGTAATTCTAAAAGCTGAAATTCCATCTACTTTTCTTACTTTACTTCCTCACTTTTCTAAATACTTATAACTTCTTTTTATCTCTAAGTTTTAGTTATTCTAAATTCTGATATTCCATCTTCTTTTCTTACTTTACTTCCTCACTTTTCTAAATACTCATAACTTCTTTTTATCTCTAAGTTTTAGTAATTCTAAATTCTGAAATTCCATCTTCTTTTCTTACTTTACTTCCTCACTTTTCTAAATACTTATAACTTCTTTTTATCTCTAAGTTTTAGTTATTCTAAAAACTGTAATTCCATCTTCTTTTCTTACTTTACTTCCTCACTTTTCTAAATACTCATAACTTCTTTTTATCTCTAAGTTTTAGTAATTCTAAATTCTGATATTCCATCTTCTTTTCTTACTTTACTTCCTCACTTTTCTAAATACTCATAACTTCTTTTTATCTCTAAGTTTTAGTAATTCTAAATTCTGAAATTCCATCTTCTTTTCTTACTTTACTTCCTCACTTTTCTAAATACTCATAACTTCTTTTTATCTCTAAGTTTTAGTAATTCTAAATTCTGATATTCCATCTTCTTTTCTTACTTTACTTCCTCACTTTTCTAAATACTTATAACTTCTTTTTATCTCTAAGTTTTAGTAATTCTAAATTCTGATATTCCATCTTCTTTTCTTACTTTACTTCCTCACTTTTCTAAATACTCATAACTTCTTTTTATCTCTAAGTTTTAGTTATTCTAAAAACTGTAATTCCATCTTCTTTTCTTACTTTACTTCCTCACTTTTCTAAATACTTATAACTTCTTTTTATCTCTAAGTTTTAGTAATTCTAAATTCTGATATTCCATCTTCTTTTCTTACTTTACTTCCTCACTTTTCTAAATACTCATAACTTCTTTTTATCTCTAAGTTTTAGTAATTCTAAATTCTGATATTCCATCTTCTTTTCTTACTTTACTTCCTCACTTTTCTAAATATTTATAACTTCTTTTTATCTCTAAGTTTTAGTAATTCTAAATTCTGATATTCCATCTTCTTTTCTTACTTTACTTCCTCACTTTTCTAAATACTTATAACTTCTTTTTATCTCTAAGTTTTAGTAATTCTAAAAACCGTAATTCCATCTTCTTTTCTTACTTTACTTCCTCACTTTTCTAAATACTTATAACTTCTTTTTATCTCTAAGTTTTAGTTATTCTAGAAGCTGAAATTCCATCTTCTTTTCTTACTTTACTTCCTCACTTTTCTAAATACTCATAACTTCTTTTTATCTCTAAGTTTTAGTAATTCTAAATTCTGATATTCCATCTTCTTTTCTTACTTTACTTCCTCACTTTTCCAAATACTTATAACTTCTTTTTATCTCTAAGTTTTAGTTATTCTAAAAACTGTAATTCCATCTTCTTTTCTTACTTTACTTCCTCACTTTTCTAAATACTCATAACTTCTTTTTATCTCTAAGTTTTAGTAATTCTAAATTCTGATATTCCATCTTCTTTTCTTACTTTACTTCCTCACTTTTCTAAATATTTATAACTTCTTTTTATCTCTAAGTTTTAGTTATTCTAAATTCTGATATTCCATCTTCTTTTCTTACTTTACTTCCTCACTTTTCTAAATACTCATAACTTCTTTTTATCTCTAAGTTTTAGTAATTCTAAATTCTGATATTCCATCTTCTTTTCTTACTTTACTTCCTCACTTTTCTAAATACTCATAACTTCTTTTTATCTCTAAGTTTTAGTAATTCTAAATTCTGATATTCCATCTTCTTTTCTTACTTTACTTCCTCACTTTTCCAAATACTTATAACTTCTTTTTATCTCTAAGTTTTAGTAATTCTAAAAACCGTAATTCCATCTTCTTTTCTTACTTTACTTCCTCACTTTTCTAAATACTTATAACTTCTTTTTATCTCTAAGTTTTAGTTATTCTAGAAGCTGAAATTCCATCTTCTTTTCTTACTTTACTTCCTCACTTTTCTAAATACTTATAACTTCTTTTTATCTCTAAGTTTTAGTAATTCTAAATTCTGATATTCCATCTTCTTTTCTTACTTTACTTCCTCACTTTTCTAAATACTTATAACTTCTTTTTATCTCTAAGTTTTAGTAATTCTAAAAGCTGAAATTCCATCTTCTTTTCTTACTTTACTTCCTCACTTTTCTAAATACTCATAACTTCTTTTTATCTCTAAGTTTTAGTAATTCTAAATTCTGATATTCCATCTTCTTTTCTTACTTTACTTCCTCACTTTTCTAAATATTTATAACTTCTTTTTATCTCTAAGTTTTAGTAATTCTAAAAGCTGAAATTCCATCTTCTTTTCTTACTTTACTTCCTCACTTTTCTAAATACTTATAACTTCTTTTTATCTCTAAGTTTTAGTTATTCTAAATTCTGATATTCCATCTTCTTTTCTTACTTTACTTCCTCACTTTTCTAAATACTCATAACTTCTTTTTATCTCTAAGTTTTAGTAATTCTAAATTCTGAAATTCCATCTTCTTTTCTTACTTTACTTCCTCACTTTTCTAAATACTTATAACTTCTTTTTATCTCTAAGTTTTAGTTATTCTAAAAACTGTAATTCCATCTTCTTTTCTTACTTTACTTCCTCACTTTTCTAAATACTCATAACTTCTTTTTATCTCTAAGTTTTAGTTATTCTAAATTCTGAAATTCCATCTTCTTTTCTTACTTTACTTCCTCACTTTTCTAAATACTTATAACTTCTTTTTATCTCTAAGTTTTAGTAATTCTAAAAGCTGAAATTCCATCTTCTTTTCTTACTTTACTTCCTCACTTTTCTAAATACTCATAACTTCTTTTTATCTCTAAGTTTTAGTAATTCTAAATTCTGATATTCCATCTTCTTTTCTTACTTTACTTCCTCACTTTTCTAAATACTCATAACTTCTTTTTATCTCTAAGTTTTAGTAATTCTAAATTCTGATATTCCATCTTCTTTTCTTACTTTACTTCCTCACTTTTCTAAATACTCATAACTTCTTTTTATCTCTAAGTTTTAGTAATTCTAAATTCTGATATTCCATCTTCTTTTCTTACTTTACTTCCTCACTTTTCTAAATACTCATAACTTCTTTTTATCTCTAAGTTTTAGTTATTCTAAATTCTGATATTCCATCTTCTTTTCTTACTTTACTTCCTCACTTTTCCAAATACTTATAACTTCTTTTTATCTTTAAGTTTTAGTAATTCTAAATTCTGATATTCCATCTTCTTTTCTTACTTTACTTCCTCACTTTTCTAAATACTTATAACTTCTTTTTATCTCTAAGTTTTAGTAATTCTAAAAGCTGAAATTCCATCTTCTTTTCTTACTTTACTTCCTCACTTTTCTAAATACTCATAACTTCTTTTTATCTTTAAGTTTTAGTAATTCTAAATTCTGAAATTCCATCTTCTTTTCTTACTTTACTTCCTCACTTTTCTAAATACTTATAACTTCTTTTTATCTCTAAGTTTTAGTAATTCTAAATTCTGAAATTCCATCTTCTTTTCTTACTTTACTTCCTCACTTTTCTAAATACTCATAACTTCTTTTTATCTCTAAGTTTTAGTAATTCTAAAAGCTGAAATTCCATCTTCTTTTCTTACTTTACTTCCTCACTTTTCTAAATACTCATAACTTCTTTTTATCTCTAAGTTTTAGTAATTCTAAATTCTGATATTCCATCTTCTTTTCTTACTTTACTTCCTCACTTTTCTAAATATTTATAACTTCTTTTTATCTCTAAGTTTTAGTAATTCTAAAAGCTGAAATTCCATCTTCTTTTCTTACTTTACTTCCTCACTTTTCTAAATACTTATAACTTCTTTTTATCTCTAAGTTTTAGTTATTCTAAATTCTGATATTCCATCTTCTTTTCTTACTTTACTTCCTCACTTTTCTAAATACTCATAACTTCTTTTTATCTCTAAGTTTTAGTAATTCTAAATTCTGAAATTCCATCTTCTTTTCTTACTTTACTTCCTCACTTTTCTAAATACTTATAACTTCTTTTTATCTCTAAGTTTTAGTTATTCTAAAAACTGTAATTCCATCTTCTTTTCTTACTTTACTTCCTCACTTTTCTAAATACTCATAACTTCTTTTTATCTCTAAGTTTTAGTTATTCTAAATTCTGAAATTCCATCTTCTTTTCTTACTTTACTTCCTCACTTTTCTAAATACTTATAACTTCTTTTTATCTCTAAGTTTTAGTAATTCTAAAAGCTGAAATTCCATCTTCTTTTCTTACTTTACTTCCTCACTTTTCTAAATACTCATAACTTCTTTTTATCTCTAAGTTTTAGTAATTCTAAATTCTGATATTCCATCTTCTTTTCTTACTTTACTTCCTCACTTTTCTAAATACTTATAACTTCTTTTTATCTCTAAGTTTTAGTAATTCTAAATTCTGATATTCCATCTTCTTTTCTTACTTTACTTCCTCACTTTTCTAAATACTCATAACTTCTTTTTATCTCTAAGTTTTAGTAATTCTAAATTCTGATATTCCATCTTCTTTTCTTACTTTACTTCCTCACTTTTCTAAATACTCATAACTTCTTTTTATCTCTAAGTTTTAGTTATTCTAAATTCTGATATTCCATCTTCTTTTCTTACTTTACTTCCTCACTTTTCCAAATACTTATAACTTCTTTTTATCTTTAAGTTTTAGTAATTCTAAATTCTGATATTCCATCTTCTTTTCTTACTTTACTTCCTCACTTTTCTAAATACTTATAACTTCTTTTTATCTCTAAGTTTTAGTAATTCTAAATTCTGAAATTCCATCTTCTTTTCTTACTTTACTTCCTCACTTTTCTAAATACTCATAACTTCTTTTTATCTTTAAGTTTTAGTAATTCTAAATTCTGAAATTCCATCTTCTTTTCTTACTTTACTTCCTCACTTTTCTAAATACTTATAACTTCTTTTTATCTCTAAGTTTTAGTAATTCTAAATTCTGAAATTCCATCTTCTTTTCTTACTTTACTTCCTCACTTTTCTAAATACTCATAACTTCTTTTTATCTCTAAGTTTTAGTTATTCTAAATTCTGAAATTCCATCTTCTTTTCTTACTTTACTTCCTCACTTTTCTAAATACTTATAAATTCTTTTTATCTCTAAGTTTTAGTAATTCTAAATTCTGATATTCCATCTTCTTTTCTTACTTTACTTCCTCACTTTTCTAAATACTCATAACTTCTTTTTATCTCTAAGTTTTAGTAATTCTAAATTCTGATATTCCATCTTCTTTTCTTACTTTACTTCCTCACTTTTCTAAATACTCATAACTTCTTTTTATCTCTAAGTTTTAGTTATTCTAAATTCTGATATTCCATCTTCTTTTCTTACTTTACTTCCTCACTTTTCCAAATACTTATAACTTCTTTTTATCTTTAAGTTTTAGTAATTCTAAATTCTGATATTCCATCTTCTTTTCTTACTTTACTTCCTCACTTTTCTAAATACTTATAACTTCTTTTTATCTCTAAGTTTTAGTAATTCTAAAAGCTGATATTCCATCTTCTTTTCTTACTTTACTTCCTCACTTTTCTAAATACTTATAACTTCTTTTTATCTCTAAGTTTTAGTTATTCTAAATTCTGAAATTCCATCTTCTTTTCTTACTTTACTTCCTCACTTTTCTAAATACTCATAACTTCTTTTTATCTCTAAGTTTTAGTAATTCTAAATTCTGATATTCCATCTTCTTTTCTTACTTTACTTCCTCACTTTTCTAAATACTCATAACTTCTTTTTATCTCTAAGTTTTAGTTATTCTAAATTCTGAAATTCCATCTTCTTTTCTTACTTTACTTCCTCACTTTTCTAAATACTCATAACTTCTTTTTATCTCTAAGTTTTAGTTATTCTAAATTCTGATATTCCATCTTCTTTTCTTACTTTACTTCCTCACTTTTCTAAATACTTATAACTTCTTTTTATCTCTAAGTTTTAGTAATTCTAAAAACCGTAATTCCATCTTCTTTTCTTACTTTACTTCCTCACTTTTCTAAATACTTATAACTTCTTTTTATCTCTAAGTTTTAGTTATTCTAAAAGCTGAAATTCCATCTTCTTTTCTTACTTTACTTCCTCACTTTTCTAAATACTCATAACTTCTTTTTATCTCTAAGTTTTAGTAATTCTAAATTCTGATATTCCATCTTCTTTTCTTACTTTACTTCCTCACTTTTCCAAATACTTATAACTTCTTTTTATCTCTAAGTTTTAGTTATTCTAAAAACTGTAATTCCATCTTCTTTTCTTACTTTACTTCCTCACTTTTCTAAATACTCATAACTTCTTTTTATCTCTAAGTTTTAGTAATTCTAAATTCTGATATTCCATCTTCTTTTCTTACTTTACTTCCTCACTTTTCTAAATATTTATAACTTCTTTTTATCTCTAAGTTTTAGTAATTCTAAATTCTGATATTCCATCTTCTTTTCTTACTTTACTTCCTCACTTTTCTAAATACTCATAACTTCTTTTTATCTCTAAGTTTTAGTAATTCTAAATTCTGATATTCCATCTTCTTTTCTTACTTTACTTCCTCACTTTTCTAAATACTCATAACTTCTTTTTATCTCTAAGTTTTAGTAATTCTAAATTCTGATATTCCATCTTCTTTTCTTACTTTACTTCCTCACTTTTCTAAATACTCATAACTTCTTTTTATCTCTAAGTTTTAGTAATTCTAAATTCTGATATTCCATCTTCTTTTCTTACTTTACTTCCTCACTTTTCTAAATACTTATAACTTCTTTTTATCTCTAAGTTTTAGTTATTCTAGAAGCTGAAATTCCATCTTCTTTTCTTACTTTACTTCCTCACTTTTCTAAATACTTATAACTTCTTTTTATCTCTAAGTTTTAGTAATTCTAAATTCTGATATTCCATCTTCTTTTCTTACTTTACTTCCTCACTTTTCTAAATACTTATAACTTCTTTTTATCTCTAAGTTTTAGTAATTCTAAAAGCTGAAATTCCATCTTCTTTTCTTACTTTACTTCCTCACTTTTCTAAATACTCATAACTTCTTTTTATCTCTAAGTTTTAGTAATTCTAAATTCTGATATTCCATCTTCTTTTCTTACTTTACTTCCTCACTTTTCTAAATATTTATAACTTCTTTTTATCTCTAAGTTTTAGTAATTCTAAAAGCTGAAATTCCATCTTCTTTTCTTACTTTACTTCCTCACTTTTCTAAATACTTATAACTTCTTTTTATCTCTAAGTTTTAGTTATTCTAAATTCTGATATTCCATCTTCTTTTCTTACTTTACTTCCTCACTTTTCTAAATACTCATAACTTCTTTTTATCTCTAAGTTTTAGTAATTCTAAATTCTGAAATTCCATCTTCTTTTCTTACTTTACTTCCTCACTTTTCTAAATACTTATAACTTCTTTTTATCTCTAAGTTTTAGTTATTCTAAAAACTGTAATTCCATCTTCTTTTCTTACTTTACTTCCTCACTTTTCTAAATACTCATAACTTCTTTTTATCTCTAAGTTTTAGTTATTCTAAATTCTGAAATTCCATCTTCTTTTCTTACTTTACTTCCTCACTTTTCTAAATACTTATAACTTCTTTTTATCTCTAAGTTTTAGTAATTCTAAAAGCTGAAATTCCATCTTCTTTTCTTACTTTACTTCCTCACTTTTCTAAATACTCATAACTTCTTTTTATCTCTAAGTTTTAGTAATTCTAAATTCTGATATTCCATCTTCTTTTCTTACTTTACTTCCTCACTTTTCTAAATACTCATAACTTCTTTTTATCTCTAAGTTTTAGTAATTCTAAATTCTGATATTCCATCTTCTTTTCTTACTTTACTTCCTCACTTTTCTAAATACTCATAACTTCTTTTTATCTCTAAGTTTTAGTAATTCTAAATTCTGATATTCCATCTTCTTTTCTTACTTTACTTCCTCACTTTTCTAAATACTCATAACTTCTTTTTATCTCTAAGTTTTAGTTATTCTAAATTCTGATATTCCATCTTCTTTTCTTACTTTACTTCCTCACTTTTCCAAATACTTATAACTTCTTTTTATCTTTAAGTTTTAGTAATTCTAAATTCTGATATTCCATCTTCTTTTCTTACTTTACTTCCTCACTTTTCTAAATACTTATAACTTCTTTTTATCTCTAAGTTTTAGTAATTCTAAAAGCTGAAATTCCATCTTCTTTTCTTACTTTACTTCCTCACTTTTCTAAATACTCATAACTTCTTTTTATCTTTAAGTTTTAGTAATTCTAAATTCTGAAATTCCATCTTCTTTTCTTACTTTACTTCCTCACTTTTCTAAATACTTATAACTTCTTTTTATCTCTAAGTTTTAGTTATTCTAAAACAGTAGTTCCATCTTCTTTTCTTACTTTACTTCCTCACTTTTCTAAATACTCATAACTTCTTTTTATCTCTAAGTTTTAGTAATTCTAAATTCTGATATTCCATCTTCTTTTCTTACTTTACTTCCTCACTTTTCTAAATACTCATAACTTCTTTTTATCTCTAAGTTTTAGTTATTCTAAATTCTGATTTTCCATCTTCTTTTCTTACTTTACTTCCTCACTTTTCTAAATACTCATAACTTCTTTTTATCTCTAAGTTTTAGTTATTCTAAATTCTGATATTCCATCTTCTTTTCTTACTTTACTTCCTCACTTTTCTAAATACTTATAACTTCTTTTTATCTCTAAGTTTTAGTAATTCTAAATTCTGATATTCCATCTTCTTTTCTTACTTTACTTCCTCACTTTTCTAAATACTTATAACTTCTTTTTATCTCTAAGTTTTAGTAATTCTAAATTCTGATATTCCATCTTCTTTTCTTACTTTACTTCCTCACTTTTCTAAATACTCATAACTTCTTTTTATCTCTAAGTTTTAGTAATTCTAAATTCTGATATTCCATCTTCTTTTCTTACTTTACTTCCTCACTTTTCTAAATACTCATAACTTCTTTTTATCTCTAAGTTTTAGTAATTCTAAATTCTGATATTCCATCTTCTTTCTTACTTTACTTCCTCACTTTTCTAAATACTTATAACTTCTTTTTATCTCTAAGTTTTAGTAATTCTAAAAACCTATATTCCATCTTCTTTTACTTACTTTACTTCCTCACTTTTCTAAATACTTATAACTTCTTTTTATCTCTAAGTTTTAGTTATTCTAGAAGCTGAAATTCCATCTTCTTTTCTTACTTTACTTCCTCACTTTTCTAAATACTCATAACTTCTTTTTATCTCTAAGTTTTAGTAATTCTAAATTCTGATATTCCATCTTCTTTTCTTACTTTACTTCCTCACTTTTCCAAATACTTATAACTTCTTTTTATCTCTAAGTTTTAGTTATTCTAAAAACTGTAATTCCATCTTCTTTTCTTACTTTACTTCCTCACTTTTCTAAATACTCATAACTT
>CAMPDV010007514.1:0-13468 GCA_946699065.1 Loxodes magnus
CATACATTGTTAACTCACTCTGGTATTAAAATTTCGTATTCTCACTTCAAAACATATCAAAAACAATGTTTTTTTTACTTTAAAAATTACACAACTATTTTTCATACATTGTTAACTCACTCTGGTATTAAAATTTCGTATTCTCACTTCAAAATACTTATAAAACAATGTTTTTTTTTACTTTAAAAATTACTCAACTATTTTTCATACATTGTTAACTCACTCTGGTATTAAAATTTTAATTTCTCACTTCAAAACATATCAAAAACAATGTTTTTTTTACTTTAAAAATTACTCAACTATTTTTCATACATTGTTAACTCACTCTGGTATTAAAATTTTAATTTCTCACTTCAAAACATATCAAAAACAATGTTTTTTTTACTTTAAAAATTACTCAACTATTTTTCATACATTGTTAACTCACTCTGGTATTAAAATTTCGTATTCTCACTTCAAAATACTTATAAAACAATGTTTTTTTTACTTTAAAAATTACTCAACTATTTTTCATACATTGTTAACTCACTCTGGTATTAAAATTTCGTATTCTCACTTCAAAACATATCAAAAACAATGTTTATTTACTTTAAAAATTACACAACTATTTTTCATACATTGTTAACTCACTCTGGTATTAAAATTTCGTATTCTCACTTCAAAATACTTATAAAACAATGTTTTTTTTTACTTTAAAAATTAAACAACTATTTTTCATACATTGTTAACTCACTCTGGTATTAAAATTTCGTATTCTCACTTCAAAATACTTATAAAACAATGTTTTTTTTACTTTAAAAATTACTCAACTATTTTTCATACATTGTTAACTCACTCTGGTATTAAAATTTCGTATTCTCACTTCAAAACATATCAAAAACAATGTTTTTTTTTACTTTAAAAATTACTCAACTATTTTTCATACATTGTTAACTCACTCTGGTATTAAAATTTTAATTTCTCACTTCAAAACATATCAAAAACAATGTTTTTTTTACTTTAAAAATTACTCAACTATTTTTCATACATTGTTAACTCACTCTGGTATTAAAATTTTAATTTCTCACTTCAAAACATATCAAAAACAATGTTTTTTTTACTTTAAAAATTACTCAACTATTTTTCATACATTGTTAACTCACTCTGGTATTAAAATTTCGTATTCTCACTTCAAAATACTTATAAAACAATGTTTTTTTTACTTTAAAAATTACTCAACTATTTTTCATACATTGTTAACTCACTCTGGTATTAAAATTTCGTATTCTCACTTCAAAATACTTATAAAACAATGTTTTTTTTTACTTTAAAAATTACACAACTATTTTTCATACATTGTTAACTCACTCTGGTATTAAAATTTTAATTTCTCACTTCAAAACATATCAAAAACAATGTTTTTTTTACTTTAAAAATTACTCAACTATTTTTCATACATTGTTAACTCACTCTGGTATTAAAATTTCGTATTCTCACTTCAAAATACTTATAAAACAATGTTTTTTTTACTTTAAAAATTACGCAACTATTTTTCATACATTGTTAACTCACTCTGGTATTAAAATTCCGTATTCATACCTCAAAATACTTATAAAACAATGTTTTTTTTACTTTAAAAATTACTCAACTATTTTTCATACATTGTTAACTCACTCTGGTATTAAAATTTTAATTTCTCACTTCAAAATACTTATAAAACAATGTTTTTTTTACTTTAAAAATTACTCAACTATTTTTCATACATTGTTAACTCACTCTGGTATTAAAATTTCGTATTCTCACTTCAAAATACTTATAAAACAATGTTTTTTTTACTTTAAAAATTACTCAACTATTTTTCATACATTGTTAACTCACTCTGGTATTAAAATTTCGTATTCTCACTTCAAAATACTTATGAAACAATGTTTTTTTTACTTTAAAAATTACACAACTATTTTTCATACATTGTTAACTCACTCTGGTATTAAAATTTCGTATTCTCACTTCAAAATACTTATAAAACAATGTTTTTTTTACTTTAAAAATTACTCAACTATTTTTCATACATTGTTAACTCACTCTGGTATTAAAATTCCGTATTCATACCTCAAAATACTTATAAAACAATGTTTTTATTTACTTTAAAAATTACTCAACTATTTTTCATACATTGTTAACTCACTCTGGTATTAAAATTTCGTATTCTCACTTCAAAATACTTATAAAACAATGTTTTTTTTACTTTAAAAATTACTCAACTATTTTTCATACATTGTTAACTCACTCTGGTATTAAAATTTTAATTTCTCACTTCAAAACATATCAAAAACAATGTTTTTTTTACTTTAAAAATTACTCAACTATTTTTCATACATTGTTAACTCACTCTGGTATTAAAATTTTAATTTCTCACTTCAAAACATATCAAAAACAATGTTTTTTTTACTTTAAAAATTACTCAACTATTTTTCATACATTGTTAACTCACTCTGGTATTAAATTTTCGTATTCTCACTTCAAAATACTTATAAAACAATGTTTTTTTTACTTTAAAAATTACACAACTATTTTTCATACATTGTTAACTCACTCTGGTATTAAAATTTCGTATTCTCACTTCAAAATACTTATAAAACAATGTTTTTTTTACTTTAAAAATTACACAACTATTTTTCATACATTGTTAACTCACTCTGGTATTAAAATTTCGTATTCTCACTTCAAAACATATCAAAAACAATGTTTATTTACTTTAAAAATTACACAACTATTTTTCATACATTGTTAACTCACTCTGGTATTAAAATTTCGTATTCTCACTTCAAAATACTTATAAAACAATGTTTTTTTTTACTTTAAAAATTACACAACTATTTTTCATACATTGTTAACTCACTCTGGTATTAAAATTTTAATTTCTCACTTCAAAACATATCAAAAACAATGTTTTTTTTACTTTAAAAATTACTCAACTATTTTTCATACATTGTTAACTCACTCTGGTATTAAAATTTCGTATTCTCACTTCAAAATACTTATAAAACAATGTTTTTTTTACTTTAAAAATTACACAACTATTTTTCATACATTGTTAACTCACTCTGGTATTAAAATTTTAATTTCTCACTTCAAAATACTTATAAAACAATGTTTTTTTTACTTTAAAAATTACTCAACTATTTTTCATACATTGTTAACTCACTCTGGTATTAAATTTTCGTATTCTCACTTCAAAATACTTATAAAACAATGTTTTTTTTACTTTAAAAATTACACAACTATTTTTCATACATTGTTAACTCACTCTGGTATTAAAATTTCGTATTCTCACTTCAAAATACTTATAAAACAATGTTTTTTTTACTTTAAAAATTACTCAACTATTTTTCATACATTGTTAACTCACTCTGGTATTAAAATTTCGTATTCTCACTTCAAAACATATCAAAAACAATGTTTATTTACTTTAAAAATTACACAACTATTTTTCATACATTGTTAACTCACTCTGGTATTAAAATTTCGTATTCTCACTTCAAAATACTTATAAAACAATGTTTATTTACTTTAAAAATTACACAACTATTTTTCATACATTGTTAACTCACTCTGGTATTAAAATTTTAATTTCTCACTTCAAAACATATCAAAAACAATGTTTTTATTTACTTTAAAAATTACTCAACTATTTTTCATACATTGTTAACTCACTCTGGTATTAAAATTTCGTATTCTCACTTCAAAACATATCAAAAACAATGTTTTTTTTACTTTAAAAATTACTCAACTATTTTTCATACATTGTTAACTCACTCTGGTATTAAAATTTCGTATTCTCACTTCAAAACATATCAAAAACAATGTTTTTTTTTACTTTAAAAATTACTCAACTATTTTTCATACATTGTTAACTCACTCTGGTATTAAAATTTCGTATTCTCACTTCAAAATACTTATAAAACAATGTTTTTTTTACTTTAAAAATTACACAACTATTTTTCATACATTGTTAACTCACTCTGGTATTAAAATTTTAATTTCTCACTTCAAAATACTTATAAAACAATGTTTTTTTTACTTTAAAAATTACACAACTATTTTTCATACATTGTTAACTCACTCTGGTATTAAAATTTCGTATTCTCACTTCAAAACATATCAAAAACAATGTTTATTTACTTTAAAAATTACTCAACTATTTTTCATACATTGTTAACTCACTCTGGTATTAAAATTTCGTATTCTCACTTCAAAATACTTATAAAACAATGTTTTTTTTTACTTTAAAAATTACACAACTATTTTTCATACATTGTTAACTCACTCTGGTATTAAAATTTTAATTTCTCACTTCAAAACATATCAAAAACAATGTTTTTTTTTACTTTAAAAATTACTCAACTATTTTTCATACATTGTTAACTCACTCTGGTATTAAAATTTCGTATTCTCACTTCAAAATACTTATAAAACAATGTTTTTTTTACTTTAAAAATTACACAACTATTTTTCATACATTGTTAACTCACTCTGGTATTAAAATTTTAATTTCTCACTTCAAAATACTTATAAAACAATGTTTTTTTTACTTTAAAAATTACTCAACTATTTTTCATACATTGTTAACTCACTCTGGTATTAAAATTTTAATTTCTCACTTCAAAATACTTATAAAACAATGTTTTTTTTACTTTAAAAATTACTCAACTATTTTTCATACATTGTTAACTCACTCTGGTATTAAATTTTCGTATTCTCACTTCAAAATACTTATAAAACAATGTTTTTTTTACTTTAAAAATTACACAACTATTTTTCATACATTGTTAACTCACTCTGGTATTAAAATTTCGTATTCTCACTTCAAAATACTTATAAAACAATGTTTTTTTTACTTTAAAAATTACTCAACTATTTTTCATACATTGTTAACTCACTCTGGTATTAAAATTTCGTATTCTCACTTCAAAACATATCAAAAACAATGTTTATTTACTTTAAAAATTACACAACTATTTTTCATACATTGTTAACTCACTCTGGTATTAAAATTTCGTATTCTCACTTCAAAATACTTATAAAACAATGTTTTTTTTTACTTTAAAAATTACACAACTATTTTTCATACATTGTTAACTCACTCTGGTATTATAATTTTAATTTCTCACTTCAAAACATATCAAAAACAATGTTTTTTTTTACTTTAAAAATTACTCAACTATTTTTCATACATTGTTAACTCACTCTGGTATTAAAATTTCGTATTCTCACTTCAAAACATATCAAAAACAATGTTTATTTACTTTAAAAATTACACAACTATTTTTCATACATTGTTAACTCACTCTGGTATTAAAATTTCGTATTCTCACTTCAAAATACTTATAAAACAATGTTTTTTTTTACTTTAAAAATTAAACAACTATTTTTCATACATTGTTAACTCACTCTGGTATTAAAATTTCGTATTCTCACTTCAAAATACTTATAAAACAATGTTTTTTTTACTTTAAAAATTACTCAACTATTTTTCATACATTGTTAACTCACTCTGGTATTAAAATTTCGTATTCTCACTTCAAAATACTTATAAAACAATGTTTTTTTTTACTTTAAAAATTACACAACTATTTTTCATACATTGTTAACTCACTCTGGTATTAAAATTTCGTATTCTCACTTCAAAATACTTATAAAACAATGTTTTTTTTACTTTAAAAATTACTCAACTATTTTTCATACATTGTTAACTCACTCTGGTATTAAAATTTTAATTTCTCACTTCAAAACATATCAAAAACAATGTTTTTTTTACTTTAAAAATTACTCAACTATTTTTCATACATTGTTAACTCACTCCGGTATTAAAATTTTAATTTCTCACTTCAAAACATATCAAAAACAATGTTTTTTTTACTTTAAAAATTACTCAACTATTTTTCATACATTGTTAACTCACTCTGGTATTAAAATTTCGTATTCTCACTTCAAAACATATCAAAAACAATGTTTTTTTTTACTTTAAAAATTAAACAACTATTTTTCATACATTGTTAACTCACTCTGGTATTAAAATTTCGTATTCTCACTTCAAAATACTTATAAAACAATGTTTTTTTTTACTTTAAAAATTACTCAACTATTTTTCATACATTGTTAACTCACTCTGGTATTAAAATTTCGTATTCTCACTTCAAAACATATCAAAAACAATGTTTTTTTTACTTTAAAAATTACACAACTATTTTTCATACATTGTTAACTCACTCTGGTATTAAAATTTCGTATTCTCACTTCAAAATACTTATAAAACAATGTTTTTTTTTACTTTAAAAATTACTCAACTATTTTTCATACATTGTTAACTCACTCTGGTATTAAAATTTTAATTTCTCACTTCAAAACATATCAAAAACAATGTTTTTTTTTTACTTTAAAAATTACTCAACTATTTTTCATACATTGTTAACTCACTCTGGTATTAAAATTTTAATTTCTCACTTCAAAACATATCAAAAACAATGTTTTTTTTTACTTTAAAAATTACTCAACTATTTTTCATACATTGTTAACTCACTCTGGTATTAAAATTTCGTATTCTCACTTCAAAACATATCAAAAACAATGTTTTTTTTACTTTAAAAATTACTCAACTATTTTTCATACATTGTTAACTCACTCTGGTATTAAAATTTCGTATTCTCACTTCAAAACATATCAAAAACAATGTTTATTTACTTTAAAAATTACACAACTATTTTTCATACATTGTTAACTCACTCTGGTATTAAAATTTCGTATTCTCACTTCAAAATACTTATAAAACAATGTTTTTTTTTACTTTAAAAATTAAACAACTATTTTTCATACATTGTTAACTCACTCTGGTATTAAAATTTCGTATTCTCACTTCAAAATACTTATAAAACAATGTTTTTTTTACTTTAAAAATTACTCAACTATTTTTCATACATTGTTAACTCACTCTGGTATTAAAATTTCGTATTCTCACTTCAAAACATATCAAAAACAATGTTTTTTTTTACTTTAAAAATTACTCAACTATTTTTCATACATTGTTAACTCACTCTGGTATTAAAATTTTAATTTCTCACTTCAAAACATATCAAAAACAATGTTTTTTTTTACTTTAAAAATTACTCAACTATTTTTCATACATTGTTAACTCACTCTGGTATTAAAATTTTAATTTCTCACTTCAAAACATATCAAAAACAATGTTTTTTTTACTTTAAAAATTACTCAACTATTTTTCATACATTGTTAACTCACTCTGGTATTAAAATTTCGTATTCTCACTTCAAAATACTTATAAAACAATGTTTTTTTTACTTTAAAAATTACTCAACTATTTTTCATACATTGTTAA
This sequence comes from Loxodes magnus, assembly GCA_946699065.1. Lineage (NCBI taxonomy): Eukaryota > Ciliophora > Karyorelictea > Loxodida > Loxodidae > Loxodes > Loxodes magnus. Next base: position 7,373 of record CAMPDV010007514.1, read on the forward strand.
CTCACTCTGGTATTAAAATTTCGTATTCTCACTTCAAAACACTTATAAAACAATGTTTTTTTTTACTTTAAAAATTACACAACTATTTTTCATACATTGTTAACTCACTCTGGTATTAAAATTTTAATTTCTCACTTCAAAACATATCAAAAACAATGTTTTTTTTACTTTAAAAATTACTCAACTATTTTTCATACATTGTTAACTCACTCTGGTATTAAAATTTCGTATTCTCACTTCAAAATACTTATAAAACAATGTTTTTTTTACTTTAAAAATTACGCAACTATTTTTCATACATTGTTAACTCACTCTGGTATTAAAATTCCGTATTCATACCTCAAAATACTTATAAAACAATGTTTTTTTTACTTTAAAAATTACTCAACTATTTTTCATACATTGTTAACTCACTCTGGTATTAAAATTTTAATTTCTCACTTCAAAATACTTATAAAACAATGTTTTTTTTTACTTTAAAAATTACTCAACTATTTTTCATACATTGTTAACTCACTCTGGTATTAAAATTTCGTATTCTCACTTCAAAATACTTATAAAACAATGTTTTTTTTACTTTAAAAATTACTCAACTATTTTTCATACATTGTTAACTCACTCTGGTATTAAAATTTCGTATTCTCACTTCAAAATACTTATGAAACAATGTTTTTTTTACTTTAAAAATTACACAACTATTTTTCATACATTGTTAACTCACTCTGGTATTAAAATTTCGTATTCTCACTTCAAAATACTTATAAAACAATGTTTTTTTTTACTTTAAAAATTACTCAACTATTTTTCATACATTGTTAACTCACTCTGGTATTAAAATTCCGTATTCATACCTCAAAATACTTATAAAACAATGTTTTTATTTACTTTAAAAATTACACAACTATTTTTCATACATTGTTAACTCACTCTGGTATTAAAATTTCGTATTCTCACTTCAAAATACTTATAAAACAATGTTTTTTTTACTTTAAAAATTACTCAACTATTTTTCATACATTGTTAACTCACTCTGGTATTAAAATTTTAATTTCTCACTTCAAAACATATCAAAAACAATGTTTTTTTTACTTTAAAAATTACTCAACTATTTTTCATACATTGTTAACTCACTCTGGTATTAAAATTTTAATTTCTCACTTCAAAACATATCAAAAACAATGTTTTTTTTACTTTAAAAATTACTCAACTATTTTTCATACATTGTTAACTCACTCTGGTATTAAATTTTCGTATTCTCACTTCAAAATACTTATCAAAAACAATGTTTTTTTTTACTTTAAAAATTACACAACTATTTTTCATACATTGTTAACTCACTCTGGTATTAAAATTTCGTATTCTCACTTCAAAATACTTATAAAACAATGTTTTTTTTACTTTAAAAATTACACAACTATTTTTCATACATTGTTAACTCACTCTGGTATTAAAATTTTAATTTCTCACTTCAAAACATATCAAAAACAATGTTTTTTTTTACTTTAAAAATTACTCAACTATTTTTCATACATTGTTAACTCACTCTGGTATTAAAATTTCGTATTCTCACTTCAAAATACTTATAAAACAATGTTTTTTTTACTTTAAAAATTACACAACTATTTTTCATACATTGTTAACTCACTCTGGTATTAAAATTTTAATTTCTCACTTCAAAACATATCAAAAACAATGTTTTTTTTTACTTTAAAAATTACTCAACTATTTTTCATACATTGTTAACTCACTCTGGTATTAAAATTTCGTATTCTCACTTCAAAATACTTATAAAACAATGTTTTTTTTACTTTAAAAATTACACAACTATTTTTCATACATTGTTAACTCACTCTGGTATTAAAATTTTAATTTCTCACTTCAAAATACTTATAAAACAATGTTTTTTTTACTTTAAAAATTACTCAACTATTTTTCATACATTGTTAACTCACTCTGGTATTAAAATTTCGTATTCTCACTTCAAAATACTTATAAAACAATGTTTTTTTTACTTTAAAAATTACACAACTATTTTTCATACATTGTTAACTCACTCTGGTATTAAAATTTCGTATTCTCACTTCAAAATACTTATAAAACAATGTTTTTTTTACTTTAAAAATTACTCAACTATTTTTCATACATTGTTAACTCACTCTGGTATTAAAATTTCGTATTCTCACTTCAAAACATATCAAAAACAATGTTTATTTACTTTAAAAATTACACAACTATTTTTCATACATTGTTAACTCACTCTGGTATTAAAATTTCGTATTCTCACTTCAAAATACTTATAAAACAATGTTTTTTTTTACTTTAAAAATTACACAACTATTTTTCATACATTGTTAACTCACTCTGGTATTAAAATTTTAATTTCTCACTTCAAAACATATCAAAAACAATGTTTTTTTTTACTTTAAAAATTACTCAACTATTTTTCATACATTGTTAACTCACTCTGGTATTAAAATTTCGTATTCTCACTTCAAAACATATCAAAAACAATGTTTTTTTTACTTTAAAAATTACTCAACTATTTTTCATACATTGTTAACTCACTCTGGTATTAAAATTTCGTATTCTCACTTCAAAACATATCAAAAACAATGTTTTTTTTTACTTTAAAAATTACTCAACTATTTTTCATACATTGTTAACTCACTCTGGTATTAAAATTTCGTATTCTCACTTCAAAATACTTATAAAACAATGTTTTTTTTACTTTAAAAATTACACAACTATTTTTCATACATTGTTAACTCACTCTGGTATTAAAATTTTAATTTCTCACTTCAAAAACATATCAAAAACAATGTTTTTATTTACTTTAAAAATTACACAACTATTTTTCATACATTGTTAACTCACTCTGGTATTAAAATTTCGTATTCTCACTTCAAAATACTTATAAAACAATGTTTTTTTTTACTTTAAAAATTACACAACTATTTTTCATACATTGTTAACTCACTCTGGTATTAAAATTTTAATTTCTCACTTCAAAACATATCAAAAACAATGTTTTTTTTTACTTTAAAAATTACTCAACTATTTTTCATACATTGTTAACTCACTCTGGTATTAAAATTTCGTATTCTCACTTCAAAATACTTATAAAACAATGTTTTTTTTACTTTAAAAATTACTCAACTATTTTTCATACATTGTTAACTCACTCTGGTATTAAAATTTTAATTTCTCACTTCAAAATACTTATAAAACAATGTTTTTTTTACTTTAAAAATTACTCAACTATTTTTCATACATTGTTAACTCACTCTGGTATTAAAATTTTAATTTCTCACTTCAAAATACTTATAAAACAATGTTTTTTTTACTTTAAAAATTACTCAACTATTTTTCATACATTGTTAACTCACTCTGGTATTAAATTTTCGTATTCTCACTTCAAAATACTTATAAAACAATGTTTTTTTTACTTTAAAAATTACACAACTATTTTTCATACATTGTTAACTCACTCTGGTATTAAAATTTCGTATTCTCACTTCAAAATACTTATAAAACAATGTTTTTTTTACTTTAAAAATTACTCAACTATTTTTCATACATTGTTAACTCACTCTGGTATTAAAATTTCGTATTCTCACTTCAAAACATATCAAAAACAATGTTTATTTACTTTAAAAATTACACAACTATTTTTCATACATTGTTAACTCACTCTGGTATTAAAATTTCGTATTCTCACTTCAAAATACTTATAAAACAATGTTTTTTTTTACTTTAAAAATTACACAACTATTTTTCATACATTGTTAACTCACTCTGGTATTATAATTTTAATTTCTCACTTCAAAACATATCAAAAACAATGTTTTTTTTTACTTTAAAAATTACTCAACTATTTTTCATACATTGTTAACTCACTCTGGTATTAAAATTTCGTATTCTCACTTCAAAACATATCAAAAACAATGTTTTTTTTTACTTTAAAAATTACTCAACTATTTTTCATACATTGTTAACTCACTCTGGTATTAAAATTTCGTATTCTCACTTCAAAACATATCAAAAACAATGTTTTTTTTACTTTAAAAATTACACAACTATTTTTCATACATTGTTAACTCACTCTGGTATTAAAATTTTAATTTCTCACTTCAAAACATATCAAAAACAATGTTTTTTTTTACTTTAAAAATTACTCAACTATTTTTCATACATTGTTAACTCACTCTGGTATTAAAATTTCGTATTCTCACTTCAAAATACTTATAAAACAATGTTTTTTTTACTTTAAAAATTACACAACTATTTTTCATACATTGTTAACTCACTCTGGTATTAAAATTTTAATTTCTCACTTCAAAATACTTATAAAACAATGTTTTTTTTACTTTAAAAATTACTCAACTATTTTTCATACATTGTTAACTCACTCTGGTATTAAAATTTCGTATTCTCACTTCAAAATACTTATAAAACAATGTTTTTTTTTACTTTAAAAATTACACAACTATTTTTCATACATTGTTAACTCACTCTGGTATTAAAATTTCGTATTCTCACTTCAAAATACTTATAAAACAATGTTTTTTTTTACTTTAAAAATTACTCAACTATTTTTCATACATTGTTAACTCACTCTGGTATTAAAATTTCGTATTCTCACTTCAAAATACTTATAAAACAATGTTTTTTTTTACTTTAAAAATTACTCAACTATTTTTCATACATTGTTAACTCACTCTGGTATTAAAATTTCGTATTCTCACTTCAAAATACTTATAAAACAATGTTTTTTTTACTTTAAAAATTACTCAACTATTTTTCATACATTGTTAACTCACTCTGGTATTAAAATTTCGTATTCTCACTTCAAAATACTTATGAAACAATGTTTTTTTTACTTTAAAAATTACACAACTATTTTTCATACATTGTTAACTCACTCTGGTATTAAAATTTCGTATTCTCACTTCAAAATACTTATAAAACAATGTTTTTTTTACTTTAAAAATTACTCAACTATTTTTCATACATTGTTAACTCACTCTGGTATTAAAATTTCGTATTCTCACTTCAAAACATATCAAAAACAATGTTTTTTTTACTTTAAAATTACTCAACTATTTTTCATACATTGTTAACTCACTCTGGTATTAAAATTTCGTATTCTCACTTCAAAATACTTATAAAACAATGTTTTTTTTTACTTTAAAAATTACACAACTATTTTTCATACATTGTTAACTCACTCTGGTATTAAAATTTTAATTTCTCACTTCAAAACATATCAAAAACAATGTTTTTTTTTACTTTAAAAATTACTCAACTATTTTTCATACATTGTTAACTCACTCTGGTATTAAAATTTCGTATTCTCACTTCAAAACATATCAAAAACAATGTTTTTTTTACTTTAAAAATTACTCAACTATTTTTCATACATTGTTAACTCACTCTGGTATTAAAATTTCGTATTCTCACTTCAAAACATATCAAAAACAATGTTTTTTTTTTACTTTAAAAATTACTCAACTATTTTTCATACATTGTTAACTCACTCTGGTATTAAAATTTCGTATTCTCACTTCAAAATACTTATAAAACAATGTTTTTTTTACTTTAAAAATTACACAACTATTTTTCATACATTGTTAACTCACTCTGGTATTAAAATTTTAATTTCTCACTTCAAAATACTTATAAAACAATGTTTTTTTTACTTTAAAAATTACACAACTATTTTTCATACATTGTTAACTCACTCTGGTATTAAAATTTCGTATTCTCACTTCAAAACATATCAAAAACAATGTTTATTTACTTTAAAAATTACACAACTATTTTTCATACATTGTTAACTCACTCTGGTATTAAAATTTCGTATTCTCACTTCAAAATACTTATAAAACAATGTTTTTTTTTACTTTAAAAATTACACAACTATTTTTCATACATTGTTAACTCACTCTGGTATTAAAATTTTAATTTCTCACTTCAAAACATATCAAAAACAATGTTTTTTTTTTACTTTAAAAATTACTCAACTATTTTTCATACATTGTTAACTCACTCTGGTATTAAAATTTCGTATTCTCACTTCAAAATACTTATAAAACA
>CAMPDV010007515.1:0-12746 GCA_946699065.1 Loxodes magnus
TAAAAAAAAAACATTGTTTTTGATATGTTTTGAAGTGAGAATACGAAAATTTTACTACCAGAGTGAGTTAACAATGTATGAAAAATAGTTGAGTAATTTTTAAAGTAAAAAAAAAACATTGTTTTTGATATGTTTTGAAGTGAGAAATTAAAATTTTACTACCAGAGTGAGTTAACAATGTATGAAAAAATAGTTGAGTAATTTTTAAAGTAAAAAAAAAAACATTGTTTTTGATATGTTTTGAAGTGAGAATACGAAAATTTTACTACCAGAGTGAGTTAACAATGTATGAAAAATAGTTGAGTAATTTTTAAAGTAAAAAAAAAAAACATTGTTTTTGATATGTTTTGAAGTGAGAAATACGAAATTTTACTACCAGAGTGAGTTAACAATGTATGAAAAATAGTTGAGTAATTTTTAAAGTAAAAAAAAAACATTGTTTTTGATATGTTTTTGAAGTGAGAATACGAAAATTTTACTACCAGAGTGAGTTAACAATGTATGAAAAATAGTTGAGTAATTTTTTAAAGTAAAAAAAAAACATTGTTTTTTGATATGTTTTGAAGTGAGAATACGAAATTTTACTACCAGAGTGAGTTAACAATGTATGAAAAAATAGTTGAGTAATTTTTAAAGTAAAAAAAAAACATTGTTTTTGATATGTTTTGAAGTGAGAAATTAAAATTTTACTACCAGAGTGAGTTAAACAATGTATGAAAAAATAGTTGAGTAATTTTTAAAGTAAAAAAAAAAACATTGTTTTTGATATGTTTTTGAAGTGAGAATACGAAAATTTTACTACCAGAGTGAGTTAACAATGTATGAAAAATAGTTGAGTAATTTTTAAAGTAAAAAAAAAACATTGTTTTTTGATATGTTTTGAAGTGAGAATACGAAATTTTTACTACCAGAGTGAGTTAACAATGTATGAAAAAATAGTTGAGTAATTTTTAAAGTAAAAAAAAAACATTGTTTTTGATATGTTTTGAAGTGAGAATACGAAAATTTTACTACCAGAGTGAGTTAACAATGTATGAAAAATAGTTGAGTAATTTTTTAAAGTAAAAAAAAAAAACATTGTTTTTTGATATGTTTTGAAGTGAGAATACGAAAATTTTACTACCAGAGTGAGTTAACAATGTATGAAAAAATAGTTGAGTAATTTTTAAAGTAAAAAAAAAACATTGTTTTTTGATATGTTTTGAAGTGAGAATACGAAAATTTTACTACCAGAGTGAGTTAACAATGTATGAAAAATAGTTGAGTAATTTTTAAAGTAAAAAAAAAACATTGTTTTTGATATGTTTTGAAGTGAGAATACGAAATTTTACTACCAGAGTGAGTTAACAATGTATGAAAAATAGTTGAGTAATTTTTAAAGTAAAAAAAAAACATTGTTTTTGATATGTTTTGAAGTGAGAAATACGAAAATTTTACTACCAGAGTGAGTTAACAATGTATGAAAAATAGTTGAGTAATTTTTAAAGTAAAAAAAAAAACATTGTTTTTGATATGTTTTGAAGTGAGAATACGAAATTTTACTACCAGAGTGAGTTAACAATGTATTAGTTGAGAGTAAAAAAAAACATGATATGTTTTGAAGTGAGAAATTAAAATTTTACTACCAGAGTGAGTTAACAATGTATGAAAAATAGTTGAGTAATTTTTAAAGTAAAAAAAAAACATTGTTTTTGATATGTTTTGAAGTGAGAATACGAAATTTTTACTACCAGAGTGAGTTAACAATGTATGAAAAATAGTTTGAGTAATTTTTAAAGTAAAAAAAAACATTGTTTTTTGATATGTTTTGAAGTGAGAATACGAAAACTACCAGAGTGAGTTAACAATGTATGAAAAATAGTTGAGTAATTTTTAAAGTAAAAAAAAACATTGTTTTTTGATATGTGAAGTGAGAATACGAAATTTTTACTACCAGAGTGAGTTAACAATGTATGAAAAATAGTTGAGTAATTTTTAAAGTAAAAAAAAAAACATTGTTTTTGATATGTTTTGAAGTGAGAATACGAAATTTTACTACCAGAGTGAGTTAACAATGTATGAAAAAATAGTTGAGTAATTTTTAAAGTAAAAAAAAAACATTGTTTTTGATATGTTTTGAAGTGAGAAATTAAAATTTTACTACCAGAGTGAGTTAACAATGTATGAAAAATAGTTGAGTAATTTTTAAAGTAAAAAAAAAACATTGTTTTTTGATATGTTTTGAAGTGAGAATACGAAATTTTACTACCAGAGTGAGTTAACAATGTATGAAAAATAGTTGAGTAATTTTTAAAGTACATTGTTTTTGATATGTTTTGAAGTGAGAAAAAAAATTTTACTACCAGAGTGAGTTAACAATGTATGAAAAAATAGTTGAGTAATTTTTAAAGTAAAAAAAAAACATTGTTTTTTGATATGTTTTGAAGTGAGAAATTAAAATTTTACTACCAGAGTGAGTTAACAATGTATGAAAAATAGTTGAGTAATTTTTAAAGTAAAAAAAAAAACATTGTTTTTGATATGTTTTGAAGTGAGAATACGAAATTTTTACTACCAGAGTGAGTTAACAATGTATGAAAAAATAGTTGAGTAATTTTTAAAGTAAAAAAAAAAAACATTGTTTTTTGATATGTTTTGAAGTGAGAATACGAAATTTTACTACCAGAGTGAGTTAACAATGTATGAAAAAATAGTTGAGTAATTTTTAAAGTAAAAAAAAACATTGTTTTTTGATATGTTTTGAAGTGAGAAATTAAAAATTTTACTACCAGAGTGAGTTAACAATGTATGAAAAATAGTTGAGTAATTTTTAAAGTAAAAAAAAAACATTGTTTTTTGATATGTTTTGAAGTGAGAAATTAAAATTTTACTACCAGAGTGAGTTAACAATGTATGAAAAATAGTTGAGTAATTTTTTAAAGTAAAAAAAAAACATTGTTTTTTGATATGTTTTGAAGTGAGAATACGAAAATTTTACTACCAGAGTGAGTTAACAATGTATGAAAAATAGTTGAGTAATTTTTAAAGTAAAAAAAAAACATTGTTTTTTGATATGTTTTGAAGTGAGAATAACGAAATTTTACTACCAGAGTGAGTTAACAATGTATGAAAAAATAGTTGAGTAATTTTTTAAAGTAAAAAAAAAAACATTGTTTTTTGATATGTTTTGAAGTGAGAATACGAAATTTTACTACCAGAGTGAGTTAAACAATGTATGAAAAATAGTTGAGTAATTTTTAAAGTAAAAAAAAAACATTGTTTTTGATATGTTTTTGAAGTGAGAAATTAAAATTTTTACTACCAGAGTGAGTTAACAATGTATGAAAAATAGTTGAGTAATTTTTAAAGTAAAAAAAAAACATTGTTTTTTGATATGTTTTGAAGTGAGAATACGAAAATTTTACTACCAGAGTGAGTTAACAATGTATGAAAAAATAGTTGAGTAATTTTTAAAGTAAAAAAAAAAACATTGTTTTTGATATGTTTTGAAGTGAGAAATTAAAATTTTACTACCAGAGTGAGTTAACAATGTATGAAAAAATAGTTGAGTAATTTTTAAAGTAAAAAAAAAAAACATTGTTTTTTGATATGTTTTTGAAGTGAGAAATTAAAATTTTACTACCAGAGTGAGTTAACAATGTATGAAAAAATAGTTGAGTAATTTTTAAAGTAAAAAAAAAAACATTGTTTTTGATATGTTTTTGAAGTGAGAATTACGAAATTTTTACTACCAGAGTGAGTTAACAATGTATGAAAAATATGAGTAATTTTTTAAAGTAAAAAAAAAACATTGTTTTTTGATATGTTTTTGAAGTGAGAATACGAAATTTTACTACCAGAGTGAGTTAACAATGTATGAAAAAATAGTTGAGTAATTTTTAAAGTAAAAAAAAAACATTGTTTTTTGATATGTTTTGAAGTGAGAAATTAAAATTTTACTACCAGAGTGAGTTAACAATGTATGAAAAATAGTTGAGTAATTTTTTAAAGTAAAAAAAAAAACATTGTTTTTGATATGTTTTTGAAGTGAGAAATTAAAATTTTACTACCAGAGTGAGTTAACAATGTATGAAAAAATAGTTGAGTAATTTTTAAAGTAAAAAAAAAACATTGTTTTTGATATGTTTTGAAGTGAGAATACGAAATTTTACTACCAGAGTGAGTTAACAATGTATGAAAAATAGTTGAGTAATTTTTAAAGTAAAAAAAAACATTGTTTTTGATATGTTTTGAAGTGAGAAATTAAAATTTTTACTACCAGAGTGAGTTAACAATGTATGAAAAAATAGTTGAGTAATTTTTAAAGTAAAAAAAAAACATTGTTTTTTGATATGTTTTGAAGTGAGAATACGAAAATTTTACTACCAGAGTGAGTTAACAATGTATGAAAAAATAGTTGAGTAATTTTTAAAGTAAAAAAAAAACATTGTTTTTTGATATGTTTTTGAAGTGAGAAATTAAAATTTTACTACCAGAGTGAGTTAACAATGTATGAAAAAATAGTTGAGTAATTTTTAAAGTAAAAAAAAACATTGTTTTTGATATGTTTTGAAGTGAGAATACGAAATTTTACTACCAGAGTGAGTTAAACAATGTATGAAAAATAGTTGAGTAATTTTTAAAGTAAAAAAAAAACATTGTTTTTTGATATGTTTTGAAGTGAGAATACGAAATTTTACTACCAGAGTGAGTTAACAATGTATGAAAAATAGTTGAGTAATTTTTTAAAGTAAAAAAAAACATTGTTTTTGATATGTTTTGAAGTGAGAATACGAAATTTTACTACCAGAGTGAGTTAACAATGTATGAAAAATAGTTGAGTAATTTTTAAAGTAAAAAAAAAAACATTGTTTTTGATATGTTTTGAAGTGAGAAATTAAAATTTTACTACCAGAGTGAGTTAACAATGTATGAAAAATAGTTGAGTAATTTTTAAAGTAAAAAAAAAACATTGTTTTTGATATGTTTTGAAGTGAGAAATTAAAATTTTTACTACCAGAGTGAGTTAACAATGTATGAAAAATAGTTGAGTAATTTTTAAAGTAAAAAAAAAACATTGTTTTTTTACGATATGTTTTTGAAGTGAGAAGTACGAAATTTTACTACCAGAGTGAGTTAACAATGTATGAAAAATAGTTGAGTAATTTTTAAAGTAAAAAAAAAACATTGTTTTTGATATGTTTTGAAGTGAGAATACGAAATTTTACTACCAGAGTGAGTTAACAATGTATGAAAAATAGTTGAGTAATTTTTAAAGTAAAAAAAAAACATTGTTTTTGATATGTTTTTGAAGTGAGAAATTAAAATTTTACTACCAGAGTGAGTTAACAATGTATGAAAAATAGTTGAGTAATTTTTAAAGTAAAAAAAAACATTGTTTTTGATATGTTTTTGAAGTGAGAAATACGAAATTTTTACTACCAGAGTGAGTTAACAATGTATGAAAAATAGTTGAGTAATTTTTAAAGTAAAAAAAAAACATTGTTTTTGATATGTTTTGAAGTGAGAAATTAAAATTTTACTACCAGAGTGAGTTAACAATGTATGAAAAAATAGTTGAGTAATTTTTAAAGTAAAAAAAAAACATTGTTTTTGATATGTTTTTGAAGTGAGAAATTAAAATTTTACTACCAGAGTGAGTTAACAATGTATGAAAAAATAGTTGAGTAATTTTTAAAGTAAAAAAAAAACATTGTTTTTGATATGTTTTGAAGTGAGAAATTAAAATTTTACTACCAGAGTGAGTTAACAATGTATGAAAAATAGTTGAGTAATTTTTAAAGTAAAAAAAAAACATTGTTTTTGATATGTTTTTGAAGTGAGAATACGAAATTTTTACTACCAGAGTGAGTTAACAATGTATGAAAAATAGTTGAGTAATTTTTAAAGTAAAAAAAAACATTGTTTTTGATATGTTTTGAAGTGAGAAATTAAAATTTTACTACCAGAGTGAGTTAACAATGTATGAAAAATAGTTGAGTAATTTTTAAAGTAAAAAAAAAACATTGTTTTTTGATATGTTTTGAAGTGAGAATACGAAATTTTACTACCAGAGTGAGTTAACAATGTATGAAAAAATAGTTGAGTAATTTTTAAAGTAAAAAAAAACATTGTTTTTGATATGTTTTGAAGTGAGAATACGAAATTTTTACTACCAGAGTGAGTTAACAATGTATGAAAAAATAGTTGAGTAATTTTTAAAGTAAAAAAAAAACATTGTTTTTGATATGTTTTGAAGTGAGAATACGAAATTTTACTACCAGAGTGAGTTAACAATGTATGAAAAATAGTTGAGTAATTTTTAAAGTAAAAAAAAAACATTGTTTTTGATATGTTTTGAAGTGAGAATACGAAATTTTACTACCAGAGTGAGTTAACAATGTATGAAAAAATAGTTGAGTAATTTTTTAAAGTAAAAAAAAAACATTGTTTTTGATATGTTTTGAAGTGAGAAATTAAAATTTTACTACCAGAGTGAGTTAACAATGTATGAAAAATAGTTGAGTAATTTTTAAAGTAAAAAAAAAACATTGTTTTTGATATGTTTTTGAAGTGAGAATACGAAATTTTACTACCAGAGTGAGTTAACAATGTATGAAAAAAATAGTTGAGTAATTTTTAAAGTAAAAAAAAAACATTGTTTTTTGATATGTTTTGAAGTGAGAAATTACGAAATTTTACTACCAGAGTGAGTTAACAATGTATGAAAAAATAGTTGAGTAATTTTTTAAAGTAAAAAAAAACATTGTTTTTGATATGTTTTTGAAGTGAGAAATTAAAAATTTTACTACCAGAGTGAGTTAACAATGTATGAAAAATAGTTGAGTAATTTTTAAAGTAAAAAAAAAACATTGTTTTTGATATGTTTTGAAGTGAGAATACGAAATTTTTACTACCAGAGTGAGTTAACAATGTATGAAAAATAGTTGAGTAATTTTTAAAGTAAAAAAAAAACATTGTTTTTGATATGTTTTGAAGTGAGAAATTAAAATTTTACTACCAGAGTGAGTTAACAATGTATGAAAAATAGTTGAGTAATTTTTTAAAGTAAAAAAAAAACATTGTTTTTGATATGTTTTGAAGTGAGAAATTAAAATTTTACTACCAGAGTGAGTTAACAATGTATGAAAAATAGTTTGAGTAATTTTTAAAGTAAAAAAAAAACATTGTTTTTGATATGTTTTGAAGTGAGAATACGAAATTTTACTACCAGAGTGAGTTAACAATGTATGAAAAATAGTTGAGTAATTTTTAAAGTAAAAAAAAAACATTGTTTTTGATATGTTTTGAAGTGAGAATACGAAATTTTACTACCAGAGTGAGTTAACAATGTATGAAAAATAGTTGAGTAATTTTTAAAGTAAAAAAAAAACATTGTTTTTTGATATGTTTTGAAGTGAGAATACGAAATTTTTACTACCAGAGTGAGTTAACAATGTATGAAAAATAGTTGAGTAATTTTTAAAGTAAAAAAAAAACATTGTTTTTTGATATGTTTTGAAGTGAGAATACGAAATTTTACTACCAGAGTGAGTTAACAATGTATGAAAAATAGTTGAGTAATTTTTAAAGTAAAAAAAAAACATTGTTTTTTGATATGTTTTTGAAGTGAGAATACGAAATTTTTACTACCAGAGTGAGTTAACAATGTATGAAAAATAGTTGAGTAATTTTTAAAGTAAAAAAAAAACATTGTTTTTTTGATATGTTTTTGAAGTGAGAATACGAAAATTTTACTACCAGAGTGAGTTAAACAATGTATGAAAAAATAGTTGAGTAATTTTTAAAGTAAAAAAAAACATTGTTTTTGATATGTTTTGAAGTGAGAATACGAAAATTTTACTACCAGAGTGAGTTAACAATGTATGAAAAAATAGTTGAGTAATTTTTAAAGTAAAAAAAAACATTGTTTTTGATATGTTTTTGAAGTGAGAATACGAAATTTTACTACCAGAGTGAGTTAACAATGTATGAAAAATAGTTGAGTAATTTTTAAAGTAAAAAAAAAAACATTGTTTTTGATATGTTTTGAAGTGAGAATACGAAATTTTACTACCAGAGTGAGTTAACAATGTATGAAAAATAGTTGAGTAATTTTTAAAGTAAAAAAAAACATTGTTTTTTGATATGTTTTGAAGTGAGAATACGAAAATTTTACTACCAGAGTGAGTTAACAATGTATGAAAAAATAGTTGAGTAATTTTTAAAGTAAAAAAAAAAACATTGTTTTTGATATGTTTTGAAGTGAGAATACGAAATTTTACTACCAGAGTGAGTTAACAATGTATGAAAAATAGTTGAGTAATTTTTTAAAGTAAAAAAAAACATTGTTTTTTGATATGTTTTGAAGTGAGAATACGAAATTTTACTACCAGAGTGAGTTAACAATGTATGAAAAAATAGTTGAGTAATTTTTAAAGTAAAAAAAAAACATTGTTTTTGATATGTTTTGAAGTGAGAATACGAAATTTTACTACCAGAGTGAGTTAACAATGTATGAAAAATAGTTGAGTAATTTTTAAAGTAAAAAAAAACATTGTTTTTGATATGTTTTTGAAGTGAGAAATTAAAATTTTACTACCAGAGTGAGTTAACAATGTATGAAAAATAGTTGAGTAATTTTTTAAAGTAAAAAAAAACATTGTTTTTTGATATGTTTTGAAGTGAGAATACGAAAATTTTACTACCAGAGTGAGTTAACAATGTATGAAAAATAGTTGAGTAATTTTTAAAGTAAAAAAAAAACATTGTTTTTGATATGTTTTGAAGTGAGAAATTAAAATTTTACTACCAGAGTGAGTTAACAATGTATGAAAAAATAGTTGAGTAATTTTTAAAGTAAAAAAAAAAACATTGTTTTTTGATATGTTTTGAAGTGAGAATACGAAATTTTTACTACCAGAGTGAGTTAACAATGTATGAAAAAATAGTTGAGTAATTTTTTAAAGTAAAAAAAAAAACATTGTTTTTGATATGTTTTGAAGTGAGAATACGAAAATTTTACTACCAGAGTGAGTTAACAATGTATGAAAAAATAGTTGAGTAATTTTTAAAGTAAAAAAAAAAACATTGTTTTTTGATATGTTTTGAAGTGAGAATACGAAAATTTTACTACCAGAGTGAGTTAACAATGTATGAAAAATAGTTGAGTAATTTTTAAAGTAAAAAAAAAACATTGTTTTTTGATATGTTTTGAAGTGAGAAATTAAAATTTTACTACCAGAGTGAGTTAACAATGTATGAAAAATAGTTGAGTAATTTTTTAAAGTAAAAAAAAAACATTGTTTTTGATATGTTTTTGAAGTGAGAAATTACGAAATTTTACTACCAGAGTGAGTTAACAATGTATGAAAAAATAGTTGAGTAATTTTTAAAGTAAAAAAAAAAACATTGTTTTTTGATATGTTTTGAAGTGAGAATACGAAATTTTTACTACCAGAGTGAGTTAACAATGTATGAAAAAATAGTTGAGTAATTTTTAAAGTAAAAAAAAAACATTGTTTTTGATATGTTTTGAAGTTACGAAATTTTACTACCAGAGTGAGTTTGTATGATATGAGTTTTGAAGTGAGAAGTTACGAAATTTTACTACCAGAGTGAGTTAACAATGTATGAAAAATAGTTGAGTAATTTTTAAAGTAAAAAAAAAACATTGTTTTTGATATGTTTTTGAAGTGAGAATACGAAATTTTTACTACCAGAGTGAGTTAACAATGTATGAAAAAATAGTTGAGTAATTTTTAAAGTAAAAAAAAAAACATTGTTTTTGATATGTTTTGAAGTGAGAAATTACGAAATTTTACTACCAGAGTGAGTTAACAATGTATGAAAAAATAGTTTGAGTAATTTTTAAAGTAAAAAAAAAAACATTGTTTTTTGATATGTTTTTGAAGTGAGAATACGAAATTTTACTACCAGAGTGAGTTAACAATGTATGAAAAAATAGTTGAGTAATTTTTAAAGTAAAAAAAAAACATTGTTTTTGATATGTTTTTGAAGTGAGAATACGAAATTTTTACTACCAGAGTGAGTTAACAATGTATGAAAAAATAGTTGAGTAATTTTTTAAAGTAAAAAAAAAACATTGTTTTTGATATGTTTTGAAGTGAGAAATTACGAAATTTTACTACCAGAGTGAGTTAACAATGTATGAAAAAATAGTTGAGTAATTTTTAAAGTAAAAAAAAAAACATTGTTTTTTGATATGTTTTGAAGTGAGAAATACGAAATTTTACTACCAGAGTGAGTTAACAATGTATGAAAAAATAGTTGAGTAATTTTTAAAGTAAAAAAAAAACATTGTTTTTTGATATGTTTTTGAAGTGAGAATACGAAATTTTTACTACCAGAGTGAGTTAAACAATGTATGAAAAAATAGTTGAGTAATTTTTAAAGTAAAAAAAAAAAACATTGTTTTTGATATGTTTTGAAGTGAGAAATTACGAAATTTTACTACCAGAGTGAGTTAAACAATGTATGAAAAATAGTTGAGTAATTTTTAAAGTAAAAAAAAAAACATTGTTTTTGATATGTTTTGAAGTGAGAAATTACGAAATTTTACTACCAGAGTGAGTTAACAATGTATGAAAAATAGTTGAGTAATTTTTAAAGTAAAAAAAAAAACATTGTTTTTGATATGTTTTGAAGTGAGAATACGAAATTTTTACTACCAGAGTGAGTTAACAATGTATGAAAAAATAGTTGAGTAATTTTTAAAGTAAAAAAAAAAAACATTGTTTTTTGATATGTTTTGAAGTGAGAATACGAAATTTTACTACCAGAGTGAGTTAACAATGTATGAAAAAATAGTTGAGTAATTTTTAAAGTAAAAAAAAAACATTGTTTTTTGATATGTTTTTGAAGTGAGAAATTACGAAATTTTTACTACCAGAGTGAGTTAACAATGTATGAAAAAATAGTTGAGTAATTTTTTAAAGTAAAAAAAAAACATTGTTTTTGATATGTTTTGAAGTGAGAAATTACGAAATTTTACTACCAGAGTGAGTTAACAATGTATGAAAAAATAGTTGAGTAATTTTTAAAGTAAAAAAAAAACATTGTTTTTGATATGTTTTTGAAGTGAGAAATTAAAATTTTACTACCAGAGTGAGTTAACAATGTATGAAAAATAGTTGAGTAATTTTTAAAGTAAAAAAAAAAACATTGTTTTTGATATGTTTTGAAGTGAGAATACGAAAATTTTACTACCAGAGTGAGTTAACAATGTATGAAAAATAGTTGAGTAATTTTTAAAGTAAAAAAAAAACATTGTTTTTTGATATGTTTTTGAAGTGAGAATACGAAATTTTACTACCTGAGTGAGTTAACAATGTATGAAAAATAGTTGAGTAATTTTTAAAGTAAAAAAAAAAACATTGTTTTTGATATGTTTTTGAAGTGAGAAATTAAAATTTTTACTACCAGAGTGAGTTAACAATGTATGAAAAAATAGTTGAGTAATTTTTAAAGTAAAAAAAAAAACATTGTTTTTTGATATGTTTTTGAAGTGAGAAATTAAAATTTTACTACCAGAGTGAGTTAACAATGTATGAAAAAATAGTTGAGTAATTTTTTAAAGTAAAAAAAAAACATTGTTTTTTGATATGTTTTGAAGTGAGAAATTAAAATTTTACTACCAGAGTGAGTTAACAATGTATGAAAAATAGTTGAGTAATTTTTAAAGTAAAAAAAAAACATTGTTTTTTGATATGTTTTGAAGTGAGGAAATTAAAATTTTACTACCAGAGTGAGTTAACAATGTATGAAAAAATAGTTGAGTAATTTTTAAAGTAAAAAAAAAAACATTGTTTTTTGATATGTTTTGAAGTGAGAATACGAAATTTTACTACCAGAGTGAGTTAACAATGTATGAAAAATAGTTTGAGTAATTTTTAAAGTAAAAAAAAAACATTGTTTTTGATATGTTTTTTGAAGTGAGAAATTAAAATTTTACTACCAGAGTGAGTTAACAATGTATGAAAAATAGTTTGAGTAATTTTTTAAAGTAAAAAAAAAACATTGTTTTTGATATGTTTTTGAAGTGAGAATACGAAATTTTTACTACCAGAGTGAGTTAACAATGTATTGAAAAATAGTTGAGTAATTTTTAAAGTAAAAAAAAACATTGTTTTTTGATATGTTTTTGAAGTGAGAAATTAAAAATTTTACTACCAGAGTGAGTTAACAATGTATGAAAAATAGTTGAGTAATTTTTAAAGTAAAAAAAAAAACATTTTTTTTTTGATATGTTTTTGAAGTGAGAATACGAAATTTTACTACCAGAGTGAGTTTAACAATGTATGGAAAAAATAGTTGAGTAATTTTTTAAAGTAAAAAAAAAAACATTGTTTTTGATATGTTTTTGAAGTGAGAAAATTAAAATTTTACTACCAGAGTGAGTTAACAATGTATGAAAAATAGTTTGAGTAATTTTTAAAGTAAAAAAAAACATTGTTTTTTGATATGTTTTTGAAGTGAGAAATTAAAATTTTACTACCAGAGTGAGTTAACAATGTATGAAAAATAGTTGAGTAATTTTTAAAGTAAAAAAAAAACATTGTTTTTTGATATGTTTTGAAGTGAGAAATTAAAATTTTACTACCAGAGTGAGTTAACAATGTATGAAAAAATAGTTGAGTAATTTTTTAAAGTAAAAAAAAAACATTGTTTTTGATATGTTTTTGAAGTGAGAAATTAAAATTTTACTACCAGAGTGAGTTAAACAATGTATGAAAAATAGTTGAGTA
>CAMPDV010007516.1:0-12033 GCA_946699065.1 Loxodes magnus
AAAAAAAAACATTGTTTTTGTTATGTTTTGGAGTGAGAATACGAAATTTTAATACCAGAGTGAGTTAACAATGTATGAAAAATAGTTGTGTAATTTTTAAAGTAAAAAAAAACCTTGTTTTATAGATGTTTTGAAGTAAGAATACGAAATTTTAATACCAGAGTGAGTTAACAATGTATGAAAAATAGTTGTGTAATTTTTAAAGTAAAAAAAAACATTGTTTTATAGATGTTTTGAAGTAAGAATACGAAATTTTAATACCAGAGTGAGTTAACAATGTATGAAAAATAGTTGTGTAATTTTTAAAGTAAAAAAAAACATAGTTTTATTTATGTTTTGGAGTGAGAATACGAAATTTTAATACCAGAGTGAGTTAACAATGTATGAAAAATAGTTGTGTAATTTTTAAAGTAAAAAAAAACATTGTTTTATTTATGTTTTGAAGTAAGAATACGAAATTTTAATACCAGAGTGAGTTAACAATGTATGAAAAATAGTTGTGTAATTTTTAAAGTAAAAAAAAACATTGTTTTATAGATGTTTTGAAGTAAGAATACGAAATTTTAATACCAGAGTGAGTTAACAATGTATGAAAAATAGTTGTGTAATTTTTAAAGTAAAAAAAAACATTGTTTTTGTTATGTTTTGGAGTGAGAATACGAAATTTTAATACCAGAGTGAGTTAACAATGTATGAAAAATAGTTGTGTAATTTTTAAAGTAAAAAAAAACATAGTTTTATTTATGTTTTGGAGTGAGAATACGAAATTTTAATACCAGAGTGAGTTAACAATGTATGAAAAATAGTTGTGTAATTTTTAAAGTAAAAAAAAACATTGTTTTTGTTATGTTTTGGAGTGAGAATACGAAATTTTAATACCAGAGTGAGTTAACAATGTATGAAAAATAGTTGTGTAATTTTTAAAGTAAAAAAAAACATTGTTTTTGTTATGTTTTGGAGTGAGAATACGAAATTTTAATACCAGAGTGAGTTAACAATGTATGAAAAATAGTTGTGTAATTTTTAAAGTAAAAAAAAACCTTGTTTTATTTATGTTTTGAAGTGAGAATACGAAATTTTAATACCAGAGTGAGTTAACAATGTATGAAAAATAGTTGTGTAATTTTTAAAGTAAAAAAAAACATTGTTTTATAGATGTTTTGAAGTAAGAATACGAAATTTTAATACCAGAGTGAGTTAACAATGTATGAAAAATAGTTGTGTAATTTTTAAAGTAAAAAAAAACATTGTTTTTGTTATGTTTTGGAGTGAGAATACGAAATTTTAATACCAGAGTGAGTTAACAATGTATGAAAAATAGTTGTGTAATTTTTAAAGTAAAAAAAAACCTTGTTTTATTTATGTTTTGAAGTGAGAATACGAAATTTTAATACCAGAGTGAGTTAACAATGTATGAAAAATAGTTGTGTAATTTTTAAAGTAAAAAAAAACATTGTTTTATTTATGTTTTGGAGTGAGAATACGAAATTTTAATACCAGAGTGAGTTAACAATGTATGAAAAATAGTTGTGTAATTTTTAAAGTAAAAAAAAACATAGTTTTATTTATGTTTTGGAGTGAGAATACGAAATTTTAATACCAGAGTGAGTTAACAATGTATGAAAAATAGTTGTGTAATTTTTAAAGTAAAAAAAAACATTGTTTTATTTATGTTTTGAAGTAAGAATACGAAATTTTAATACCAGAGTGAGTTAACAATGTATGAAAAATAGTTGTGTAATTTTTAAAGTAAAAAAAAACATTGTTTTTGTTATGTTTTGGAGTGAGAATACGAAATTTTAATACCAGAGTGAGTTAACAATGTATGAAAAATAGTTGTGTAATTTTTAAAGTAAAAAAAAACATTGTTTTATAGATGTTTTGAAGTGAGAATACGAAATTTTAATACCAGAGTGAGTTAACAATGTATGAAAAATAGTTGTGTAATTTTTAAAGTAAAAAAAAACATTGTTTTTGTTATGTTTTGGAGTGAGAATACGAAATTTTAATACCAGAGTGAGTTAACAATGTATGAAAAATAGTTGTGTAATTTTTAAAGTAAAAAAAAACATAGTTTTATTTATGTTTTGAAGTGAGAATACGAAATTTTAATACCAGAGTGAGTTAACAATGTATGAAAAATAGTTGTGTAATTTTTAAAGTAAAAAAAAACCTTGTTTTATTTATGTTTTGAAGTGAGAATACGAAATTTTAATACCAGAGTGAGTTAACAATGTATGAAAAATAGTTGTGTAATTTTTAAAGTAAAAAAAAACATTGTTTTTGTTATGTTTTGAAGTAAGAATACGAAATTTTAATACCAGAGTGAGTTAACAATGTATGAAAAATAGTTGTGTAATTTTTAAAGTAAAAAAAAACATTGTTTTATAGATGTTTTGAAGTAAGAATACGAAATTTTAATACCAGAGTGAGTTAACAATGTATGAAAAATAGTTGTGTAATTTTTAAAGTAAAAAAAAACATTGTTTTTGTTATGTTTTGGAGTGAGAATACGAAATTTTAATACCAGAGTGAGTTAACAATGTATGAAAAATAGTTGTGTAATTTTTAAAGTAAAAAAAAACCTTGTTTTATTTATGTTTTGAAGTGAGAATACGAAATTTTAATACCAGAGTGAGTTAACAATGTATGAAAAATAGTTGTGTAATTTTTAAAGTAAAAAAAAACATTGTTTTATAGATGTTTTGAAGTAAGAATACGAAATTTTAATACCAGAGTGAGTTAACAATGTATGAAAAATAGTTGTGTAATTTTTAAAGTAAAAAAAAACATTGTTTTATAGATGTTTTGAAGTAAGAATACGAAATTTTAATACCAGAGTGAGTTAACAATGTATGAAAAATAGTTGTGTAATTTTTAAAGTAAAAAAAAACATTGTTTTATAGATGTTTTGAAGTAAGAATACGAAATTTTAATACCAGAGTGAGTTAACAATGTATGAAAAATAGTTGTGTAATTTTTAAAGTAAAAAAAAACATTGTTTTTGAAGTGTTTTGGAGTAAGAATACGAAATTTTAATACCAGAGTGAGTTAACAATGTATGAAAAATAGTTGTGTAATTTTTAAAGTAAAAAAAAACCTTGTTTTATTTATGTTTTGGAGTGAGAATACGAAATTTTAATACCAGAGTGAGTTAACAATGTATGAAAAATAGTTGTGTAATTTTTAAAGTAAAAAAAAACATTGTTTTATAGATGTTTTGGAGTGAGAATACGAAATTTTAATACCAGAGTGAGTTAACAATGTATGAAAAATAGTTGTGTAATTTTTAAAGTAAAAAAAAACATTGTTTTATAGATGTTTTGAAGTAAGAATACGAAATTTTAATACCAGAGTGAGTTAACAATGTATGAAAAATAGTTGTGTAATTTTTAAAGTAAAAAAAAACATTGTTTTTGTTATGTTTTGGAGTGAGAATACGAAATTTTAATACCAGAGTGAGTTAACAATGTATGAAAAATAGTTGTGTAATTTTTAAAGTAAAAAAAAACATTGTTTTTGTTATGTTTTGAAGTAAGAATACGAAATTTTAATACCAGAGTGAGTTAACAATGTATGAAAAATAGTTGTGTAATTTTTAAAGTAAAAAAAAACATTGTTTTATAGATGTTTTGAAGTAAGAATACGAAATTTTAATACCAGAGTGAGTTAACAATGTATGAAAAATAGTTGTGTAATTTTTAAAGTAAAAAAAAACATTGTTTTATAGATGTTTTGAAGTAAGAATACGAAATTTTAATACCAGAGTGAGTTAACAATGTAAGAAAAATAGTTGTGTAATTTTTAAAGTAAAAAAAAACATTGTTTTTGTTATGTTTTGGAGTGAGAATACGAAATTTTAATACCAGAGTGAGTTAACAATGTATGAAAAATAGTTGTGTAATTTTTAAAGTAAAAAAAAACCTTGTTTTATTTATGTTTTGAAGTGAGAATACGAAATTTTAATACCAGAGTGAGTTAACAATGTATGAAAAATAGTTGTGTAATTTTTAAAGTAAAAAAAAACATAGTTTTATTTATGTTTTGAAGTGAGAATACGAAATTTTAATACCAGAGTGAGTTAACAATGTATGAAAAATAGTTGTGTAATTTTTAAAGTAAAAAAAAACCTTGTTTTATTTATGTTTTGAAGTGAGAATACGAAATTTTAATACCAGAGTGAGTTAACAATGTATGAAAAATAGTTGTGTAATTTTTAAAGTAAAAAAAAACATTGTTTTTGTTATGTTTTGAAGTAAGAATACGAAATTTTAATACCAGAGTGAGTTAACAATGTATGAAAAATAGTTGTGTAATTTTTAAAGTAAAAAAAAACATTGTTTTATAGATGTTTTGAAGTAAGAATACGAAATTTTAATACCAGAGTGAGTTAACAATGTATGAAAAATAGTTGTGTAATTTTTAAAGTAAAAAAAAACATTGTTTTTGTTATGTTTTGGAGTGAGAATACGAAATTTTAATACCAGAGTGAGTTAACAATGTATGAAAAATAGTTGTGTAATTTTTAAAGTAAAAAAAAACCTTGTTTTATTTATGTTTTGAAGTGAGAATACGAAATTTTAATACCAGAGTGAGTTAACAATGTATGAAAAATAGTTGTGTAATTTTTAAAGTAAAAAAAAACATTGTTTTATAGATGTTTTGAAGTAAGAATACGAAATTTTAATACCAGAGTGAGTTAACAATGTATGAAAAATAGTTGTGTAATTTTTAAAGTAAAAAAAAACATTGTTTTATAGATGTTTTGAAGTAAGAATACGAAATTTTAATACCAGAGTGAGTTAACAATGTATGAAAAATAGTTGTGTAATTTTTAAAGTAAAAAAAAACATTGTTTTATAGATGTTTTGAAGTAAGAATACGAAATTTTAATACCAGAGTGAGTTAACAATGTATGAAAAATAGTTGTGTAATTTTTAAAGTAAAAAAAAACATTGTTTTTGAAGTGTTTTGGAGTAAGAATACGAAATTTTAATACCAGAGTGAGTTAACAATGTATGAAAAATAGTTGTGTAATTTTTAAAGTAAAAAAAAACCTTGTTTTATTTATGTTTTGGAGTGAGAATACGAAATTTTAATACCAGAGTGAGTTAACAATGTATGAAAAATAGTTGTGTAATTTTTAAAGTAAAAAAAAACATTGTTTTATAGATGTTTTGGAGTGAGAATACGAAATTTTAATACCAGAGTGAGTTAACAATGTATGAAAAATAGTTGTGTAATTTTTAAAGTAAAAAAAAACATTGTTTTATAGATGTTTTGAAGTAAGAATACGAAATTTTAATACCAGAGTGAGTTAACAATGTATGAAAAATAGTTGTGTAATTTTTAAAGTAAAAAAAAACATTGTTTTTGTTATGTTTTGGAGTGAGAATACGAAATTTTAATACCAGAGTGAGTTAACAATGTATGAAAAATAGTTGTGTAATTTTTAAAGTAAAAAAAAACATTGTTTTTGTTATGTTTTGAAGTAAGAATACGAAATTTTAATACCAGAGTGAGTTAACAATGTATGAAAAATAGTTGTGTAATTTTTAAAGTAAAAAAAAACATTGTTTTATAGATGTTTTGAAGTAAGAATACGAAATTTTAATACCAGAGTGAGTTAACAATGTATGAAAAATAGTTGTGTAATTTTTAAAGTAAAAAAAAACATTGTTTTATAGATGTTTTGAAGTAAGAATACGAAATTTTAATACCAGAGTGAGTTAACAATGTAAGAAAAATAGTTGTGTAATTTTTAAAGTAAAAAAAAACATTGTTTTTGTTATGTTTTGGAGTGAGAATACGAAATTTTAATACCAGAGTGAGTTAACAATGTATGAAAAATAGTTGTGTAATTTTTAAAGTAAAAAAAAACATTGTTTTTGTTATGTTTTGAAGTAAGAATACGAAATTTTAATACCAGAGTGAGTTAACAATGTATGAAAAATAGTTGTGTAATTTTTAAAGTAAAAAAAAACATTGTTTTTGTTATGTTTTGGAGTGAGAATACGAAATTTTAATACCAGAGTGAGTTAACAATGTATGAAAAATAGTTGTGTAATTTTTAAAGTAAAAAAAAACCTTGTTTTATTTATGTTTTGAAGTGAGAATACGAAATTTTAATACCAGAGTGAGTTAACAATGTATGAAAAATAGTTGTGTAATTTTTAAAGTAAAAAAAAACATTGTTTTTGTTATGTTTTGAAGTGAGAATACGAAATTTTAATACCAGAGTGAGTTAACAATGTATGAAAAATAGTTGTGTAATTTTTAAAGTAAAAAAAAACATAGTTTTATTTATGTTTTGGAGTGAGAATACGAAATTTTAATACCAGAGTGAGTTAACAATGTATGAAAAATAGTTGTGTAATTTTTAAAGTAAAAAAAAACATTGTTTTATTTATGTTTTGAAGTAAGAATACGAAATTTTAATACCAGAGTGAGTTAACAATGTATGAAAAATAGTTGTGTAATTTTTAAAGTAAAAAAAAACATTGTTTTTGTTATGTTTTGGAGTGAGAATACGAAATTTTAATACCAGAGTGAGTTAACAATGTATGAAAAATAGTTGTGTAATTTTTAAAGTAAAAAAAAACATTGTTTTATAGATGTTTTGAAGTGAGAATACGAAATTTTAATACCAGAGTGAGTTAACAATGTATGAAAAATAGTTGTGTAATTTTTAAAGTAAAAAAAAACATTGTTTTTGTTATGTTTTGGAGTGAGAATACGAAATTTTAATACCAGAGTGAGTTAACAATGTATGAAAAATAGTTGTGTAATTTTTAAAGTAAAAAAAAACATAGTTTTATTTATGTTTTGAAGTGAGAATACGAAATTTTAATACCAGAGTGAGTTAACAATGTATGAAAAATAGTTGTGTAATTTTTAAAGTAAAAAAAAACCTTGTTTTATTTATGTTTTGAAGTGAGAATACGAAATTTTAATACCAGAGTGAGTTAACAATGTATGAAAAATAGTTGTGTAATTTTTAAAGTAAAAAAAAACATTGTTTTATAGATGTTTTGAAGTAAGAATACGAAATTTTAATACCAGAGTGAGTTAACAATGTATGAAAAATAGTTGTGTAATTTTTAAAGTAAAAAAAAACATTGTTTTATAGATGTTTTGAAGTAAGAATACGAAATTTTAATACCAGAGTGAGTTAACAATGTATGAAAAATAGTTGTGTAATTTTTAAAGTAAAAAAAAACATTGTTTTTGTTATGTTTTGGAGTGAGAATACGAAATTTTAATACCAGAGTGAGTTAACAATGTATGAAAAATAGTTGTGTAATTTTTAAAGTAAAAAAAAACCTTGTTTTATTTATGTTTTGAAGTGAGAATACGAAATTTTAATACCAGAGTGAGTTAACAATGTATGAAAAATAGTTGTGTAATTTTTAAAGTAAAAAAAAACATTGTTTTATAGATGTTTTGAAGTAAGAATACGAAATTTTAATACCAGAGTGAGTTAACAATGTATGAAAAATAGTTGTGTAATTTTTAAAGTAAAAAAAAACATTGTTTTATAGATGTTTTGAAGTAAGAATACGAAATTTTAATACCAGAGTGAGTTAACAATGTATGAAAAATAGTTGTGTAATTTTTAAAGTAAAAAAAAACATTGTTTTATAGATGTTTTGAAGTAAGAATACGAAATTTTAATACCAGAGTGAGTTAACAATGTATGAAAAATAGTTGTGTAATTTTTAAAGTAAAAAAAAACATTGTTTTTGAAGTGTTTTGGAGTAAGAATACGAAATTTTAATACCAGAGTGAGTTAACAATGTATGAAAAATAGTTGTGTAATTTTTAAAGTAAAAAAAAACCTTGTTTTATTTATGTTTTGGAGTGAGAATACGAAATTTTAATACCAGAGTGAGTTAACAATGTATGAAAAATAGTTGTGTAATTTTTAAAGTAAAAAAAAACATTGTTTTATAGATGTTTTGGAGTGAGAATACGAAATTTTAATACCAGAGTGAGTTAACAATGTATGAAAAATAGTTGTGTAATTTTTAAAGTAAAAAAAAACATTGTTTTATAGATGTTTTGAAGTAAGAATACGAAATTTTAATACCAGAGTGAGTTAACAATGTATGAAAAATAGTTGTGTAATTTTTAAAGTAAAAAAAAACATTGTTTTTGTTATGTTTTGGAGTGAGAATACGAAATTTTAATACCAGAGTGAGTTAACAATGTATGAAAAATAGTTGTGTAATTTTTAAAGTAAAAAAAAACCTTGTTTTATTTATGTTTTGAAGTGAGAATACGAAATTTTAATACCAGAGTGAGTTAACAATGTATGAAAAATAGTTGTGTAATTTTTAAAGTAAAAAAAAACATTGTTTTATAGATGTTTTGAAGTAAGAATACGAAATTTTAATACCAGAGTGAGTTAACAATGTATGAAAAATAGTTGTGTAATTTTTAAAGTAAAAAAAAACATTGTTTTATAGATGTTTTGAAGTAAGAATACGAAATTTTAATACCAGAGTGAGTTAACAATGTAAGAAAAATAGTTGTGTAATTTTTAAAGTAAAAAAAAACATTGTTTTATTTATGTTTTGAAGTGAGAATACGAAATTTTAATACCAGAGTGAGTTAACAATGTATGAAAAATAGTTGTGTAATTTTTAAAGTAAAAAAAAACATAGTTTTATTTATGTTTTGGAGTGAGAATACGAAATTTTAATACCAGAGTGAGTTAACAATGTATGAAAAATAGTTGTGTAATTTTTAAAGTAAAAAAAAACATTGTTTTATAGATGTTTTGAAGTAAGAATACGAAATTTTAATACCAGAGTGAGTTAACAATGTATGAAAAATAGTTGTGTAATTTTTAAAGTAAAAAAAAACATTGTTTTTGTTATGTTTTGGAGTGAGAATACGAAATTTTAATACCAGAGTGAGTTAACAATGTATGAAAAATAGTTGTGTAATTTTTAAAGTAAAAAAAAACCTTGTTTTATTTATGTTTTGAAGTGAGAATACGAAATTTTAATACCAGAGTGAGTTAACAATGTATGAAAAATAGTTGTGTAATTTTTAAAGTAAAAAAAAACATTGTTTTATAGATGTTTTGAAGTAAGAATACGAAATTTTAATACCAGAGTGAGTTAACAATGTATGAAAAATAGTTGTGTAATTTTTAAAGTAAAAAAAAACATTGTTTTATAGATGTTTTGAAGTAAGAATACGAAATTTTAATACCAGAGTGAGTTAACAATGTAAGAAAAATAGTTGTGTAATTTTTAAAGTAAAAAAAAACATTGTTTTATTTATGTTTTGAAGTGAGAATACGAAATTTTAATACCAGAGTGAGTTAACAATGTATGAAAAATAGTTGTGTAATTTTTAAAGTAAAAAAAAACATAGTTTTATTTATGTTTTGGAGTGAGAATACGAAATTTTAATACCAGAGTGAGTTAACAATGTATGAAAAATAGTTGTGTAATTTTTAAAGTAAAAAAAAACATTGTTTTATAGATGTTTTGAAGTAAGAATACGAAATTTTAATACCAGAGTGAGTTAACAATGTATGAAAAATAGTTGTGTAATTTTTAAAGTAAAAAAAAACATTGTTTTTGTTATGTTTTGGAGTGAGAATACGAAATTTTAATACCAGAGTGAGTTAACAATGTATGAAAAATAGTTGTGTAATTTTTAAAGTAAAAAAAAACCTTGTTTTATTTATGTTTTGAAGTGAGAATACGAAATTTTAATACCAGAGTGAGTTAACAATGTATGAAAAATAGTTGTGTAATTTTTAAAGTAAAAAAAAACATTGTTTTATAGATGTTTTGAAGTAAGAATACGAAATTTTAATACCAGAGTGAGTTAACAATGTATGAAAAATAGTTGTGTAATTTTTAAAGTAAAAAAAAACATTGTTTTTGAAGTGTTTTGGAGTAAGAATACGAAATTTTAATACCAGAGTGAGTTAACAATGTATGAAAAATAGTTGTGTAATTTTTAAAGTAAAAAAAAACCTTGTTTTATTTATGTTTTGGAGTGAGAATACGAAATTTTAATACCAGAGTGAGTTAACAATGTATGAAAAATAGTTGTGTAATTTTTAAAGTAAAAAAAAACATTGTTTTATAGATGTTTTGGAGTGAGAATACGAAATTTTAATACCAGAGTGAGTTAACAATGTATGAAAAATAGTTGTGTAATTTTTAAAGTAAAAAAAAACATTGTTTTATAGATGTTTTGAAGTAAGAATACGAAATTTTAATACCAGAGTGAGTTAACAATGTATGAAAAATAGTTGTGTAATTTTTAAAGTAAAAAAAAACATTGTTTTTGTTATGTTTTGGAGTGAGAATACGAAATTTTAATACCAGAGTGAGTTAACAATGTATGAAAAATAGTTGTGTAATTTTTAAAGTAAAAAAAAACCTTGTTTTATTTATGTTTTGAAGTGAGAATACGAAATTTTAATACCAGAGTGAGTTAACAATGTATGAAAAATAGTTGTGTAATTTTTAAAGTAAAAAAAAACATTGTTTTATAGATGTTTTGAAGTAAGAATACGAAATTTTAATACCAGAGTGAGTTAACAATGTATGAAAAATAGTTGTGTAATTTTTAAAGTAAAAAAAAACATTGTTTTATAGATGTTTTGAAGTAAGAATACGAAATTTTAATACCAGAGTGAGTTAACAATGTAAGAAAAATAGTTGTGTAATTTTTAAAGTAAAAAAAAACATTGTTTTATTTATGTTTTGAAGTGAGAATACGAAATTTTAATACCAGAGTGAGTTAACAATGTATGAAAAATAGTTGTGTAATTTTTAAAGTAAAAAAAAACATAGTTTTATTTATGTTTTGGAGTGAGAATACGAAATTTTAATACCAGAGTGAGTTAACAATGTATGAAAAATAGTTGTGTAATTTTTAAAGTAAAAAAAAACATTGTTTTATAGATGTTTTGAAGTAAGAATACGAAATTTTAATACCAGAGTGAGTTAACAATGTATGAAAAATAGTTGTGTAATTTTTAAAGTAAAAAAAAACATTGTTTTTGTTATGTTTTGGAGTGAGAATACGAAATTTTAATACCAGAGTGAGTTAACAATGTATGAAAAATAGTTGTGTAATTTTTAAAGTAAAAAAAAACCTTGTTTTATTTATGTTTTGAAGTGAGAATACGAAATTTTAATACCAGAGTGAGTTAACAATGTATGAAAAATAGTTGTGTAATTTTTAAAGTAAAAAAAAACATTGTTTTATAGATGTTTTGAAGTAAGAATACGAAATTTTAATACCAGAGTGAGTTAACAATGTATGAAAAATAGTTGTGTAATTTTTAAAGTAAAAAAAAACATTGTTTTATAGATGTTTTGGAGTGAGAATACGAAATTTTAATACCAGAGTGAGTTAACAATGTATGAAAAATAGTTGTGTAATTTTTAAAGTAAAAAAAAACATTGTTTTATAGATGTTTTGAAGTAAGAATACGAAATTTTAATACCAGAGTGAGTTAACAATGTATGAAAAATAGTTGTGTAATTTTTAAAGTAAAAAAAAACCTTGTTTTATTTATGTTTTGAAGTGAGAATACGAAATTTTAATACCAGAGTGAGTTAACAATGTATGAAAAATAGTTGTGTAATTTTTAAAGTAAAAAAAAACATTGTTTTATAGATGTTTTGAAGTAAGAATACGAAATTTTAATACCAGAGTGAGTTAACAATGTATGAAAAATAGTTGTGTAATTTTTAAAGTAAAAAAAAACATTGTTTTATAGATGTTTTGGAGTGAGAATACGAAATTTTAATACCAGAGTGAGTTAACAATGTATGAAAAATAGTTGTGTAATTTTTAAAGTAAAAAAAAACATTGTTTTATAGATGTTTTGAAGTAAGAATACGAAATTTTAATACCAGAGTGAGTTAACAATGTATGAAAAATAGTTGTGTAATTTTTAAAGTAAAAAAAACCTTGTTTTATTTATGTTTTGAAGTGAGAATACGAAATTTTAATACCAGAGTGAGTTAACAATGTATGAAAAATAGT
>CAMPDV010007517.1:0-13031 GCA_946699065.1 Loxodes magnus
ATTTTGAAAAGTGAAGAAGTAAAGTAAGAAAAGAAGATAGAATTTCAGTTTTAAGGAGTATGCTTTGAGAAGTAATAAGTATTTAGAAAAGTGAAGAAGTAAAGTACGAAAAGAAGATAGAATTTCAGTTTTAAGGAGTATGCTTTGAGAAGTAATAAGTATTTTGAAAAGTGAAGAAGTGAAGTAAGAAAAGAAGATAGAATTTTAGTTTTAAGGAGTATGCTTTGAGAAGTAATAAGTATTTAGAAAAGTGAAGAAGTAAAGTAAGAAAAGAAGATAGAATTTCAGTTTTAAGGAGTATGCTTTGAGAAGTAATAAGTATTTAGAAAAGTGAATAAGTGAAGTAAGAAAAGAAGATAGAATTTCAGTTTTAAGGAGTATGCTTTGAGAAGTAATAAGTATTTTGAAAAGTGAAGAAGTAAAGTAAGAAAAGAAGATAGAATTTCAGTTTTAAGGAGTATGCTTTGAGAAGTAATAAGTATTTAGAAAAGTGAAGAAGTGAAGTAAGAAAAGAAGATAGAATTTCAGTTTTAAGGAGTATGCTTTGAGAAGTAATAAGTATTTTGAAAAGTGAAGAAGTGAAGTAAGAAAAGAAGATAGAATTTTATTTTTAAGGAGTATGCTTTGAGAAGTAATAAGTATTTAGAAAAGTGAAGAAGTAAAGTAAGAAAAGAAGATAGAATTTCAGTTTTAAGGAGTATGCTTTGAGAAGTAATAAGTATTTTGAAAAGTGAAGAAGTGAAGTAAGAAAAGAAGATAGAATTTTAGTTTTAAGGAGTATGCTTTGAGAAGTAATAAGTATTTAGAAAAGTGAAGAAGTGAAGTACGAAAAGAAGGTAGAATTTCAGTTTTAAGGAGTATGCTTTGAGAAGTAATAAGTATTTAGAAAAGTGAAGAAGTGAAGTAAGAAAAGAAGATAGAATTTCAGTTTTAAGGAGTATGCTTTGAGAAGTAATAAGTATTTTGAAAAGTGAAGAAGTAAAGTACGAAAAGAAGATAGAATTTCACTTTTAAGGAGTATGCTTTGAGAAGTAATAAGTATTTTGAAAAGTGAAGAAGTAAAGTAAGAAAAGAAGATAGAATTTCACTTTTAAGGAGTATGCTTTGAGAAGTAATAAGTATTTAGAAAAGTGAAGAAGTAAAGTAAGAAAAGAAGATAGAATTTCAGTTTTAAGGAGTATGCTTTGAGAAGTAATAAGTATTTAGAAAAGTGAAGAAGTAAAGTAAGAAAAGAAGATAGAATTTCACTTTTAAGGAGTATGCTTTGAGAAGTAATAAGTATTTTGAAAAGTGAATAAGTGAAGTAAGAAAAGAAGATAGAATTTCAGTTTTAAGGAGTATGCTTTGAGAAGTAATAAGTATTTTGAAAAGTGAAGAAGTAATGTAAGAAAAGAAGATAGAATTTCAGTTTTAAGGAGTATGCTTTGAGAAGTAATAAGTATTTTGAAAAGTGAAGAAGTAAAGTAAGAAAAGAAGATGGAATTTCAGTTTTAAGGAGTATGCTTTGAGAAGTAATAAGTATTTTGAAAAGTGACGAAGTGAAGTAAGAAAAGAAGATAGAATTTCAGTTTTAAGGAGTATGCTTTGAGAAGTAATAAGTATTTTGAAAAGTGAAGAAGTAAAGTAAGAAAAGAAGATAGAATTTCACTTTTAAGGAGTATGCTTTGAGAAGTAATAAGTATTTTGAAAAGTGAAGAAGTGAAGTAAGAAAAGAAGATAGAATTTCAGTTTTAAGGAGTATGCTTTGAGAAGTAATAAGTATTTTGAAAAGTGAAGAAGTGAAGTAAGAAAAGAAGATAGAATTTCAGTTTTAAGGAGTATGCTTTGAGAAGTAATAAGTATTTTGAAAGGTGAAGAAGTAAAGTAAGAAAAGAAGATAGAATTTCAGTTTTAAGGAGTATGCTTTGAGAAGTAATAAGTATTTTTAAAAGTGAAGAAGTAAAGTAAGAAAAGAAGATAGAATTTCACTTTTAAGGAGTATGCTTTGAGAAGTAATAAGTATTTTGAAAAGTGAAGAAATGAAGTAAGAAAAGAAGATAGAATTTCAGTTTTAAGGAGTATGCTTTGAGAAGTAATAAGTATTTTGAAAAGTGAAGAAGTAAAGTAAGAAAAGAAGATAGAATTTCAGTTTTAAGGAGTATGCTTTGAGAAGTAATATGTATTTAGAAAAGTGAAGAAGTAAAGTACGAAAAGAAGGTAGAATTTCAGTTTTAAGGAGTATGCTTTGAGAAGTAATAAGTATTTAGAAAAGTGAAGAAGTAAAATAAGAAAAGAAGATAGAATTTCAGTTTTAATGAGTATAATTTGAGAAGTAATAAGTATTTAGAAAAGTGAAGAAGTGAAGTAAGAAAAGAAGATAGAATTTCAGTTTTAAGGAGTATGCTTTGAGAAGTAATAAGTATTTTGAAAAGTGAAGAAGTAAAGTAAGAAAAGAAGATAGAATTTCACTTTTAAGGAGTATGCTTTGAGAAGTAATAAGTATTTAGAAAAGTGAAGAAGTAAAGTACGAAAAGAAGGTAGAATTTCAGTTTTAAGGAGTATGCTTTGAGAAGTAATAAGTATTTTGAAAAGTGAAGAAGTGAAGTAAGAAAAGAAGATAGAATTTCAGTTTTAAGGAGTATGCTTTGAGAAGTAATAAGTATTTTGAAAAGTGAAGAAGTGAAGTAAGAAAAGAAGATAGAATTTCAGTTTTAAGGAGTATGCTTTGAGAAGTAATAAGTATTTTGAAAAGTGAAGAAGTAAAGTAAGAAAAGAAGATAGAATTTCACTTTTAAGGAGTATGCTTTGAGAAGTAATAAGTATTTTGAAAAGTGAAGAAGTAAAGTAAGAAAAGAAGATAGAATTTCAGTTTTAAGGAGTATGCTTTGAGAAGTAATAAGTATTTAGAAAAGTGAAGAAGTAAAATAAGAAAAGAAGATAGAATTTTAGTTTTAAGGAGTATGCTTTGAGAAGTAATAAGTATTTAGAAAAGTGAAGAAGTGAAGTAAGAAAAGAAGGTAGAATTTCAGTTTTAAGGAGTATGCTTTGAGAAGTAATAAGTATTTAGAAAAGTGAAGAAGTGAAGTAAGAAAAGAAGATAGAATTTCAGTTTTAAGGAGTATGCTTTGAGAAGTAATAAGTATTTTGAAAAGTGAATAAGTGAATTAAGAAAAGAAGATAGAATTTCAGTTTTAAGGAGTATGCTTTGAGAAGTAATAAGTATTTTGAAAAGTGAAGAAGTAAAGTAAGAAAAGAAGATAGAATTTCAGTTTTAAGGAGTATGCTTTGAGAAGTAATAAGTATTTAGAAAAGTGAAGAAGTGAAGTAA
Organism: Loxodes magnus; assembly: GCA_946699065.1. Taxonomy (NCBI): domain Eukaryota; phylum Ciliophora; class Karyorelictea; order Loxodida; family Loxodidae; genus Loxodes; species Loxodes magnus. The sequence goes on from CAMPDV010007517.1 coordinate 3,308, forward strand.
GAAAAGAAGATAGAATTTCAGTTTTAAGGAGTATGCTTTGAGAAGTAATAAGTATTTAGAAAAGTGAAGAAGTGAAGTAAGAAAAGAAGATAGAATTTCAGTTTTAAGGAGTATGCTTTGAGAAGTAATAAGTATTTTGAAAAGTGAAGAAGTAAAGTAAGAAAAGAAGATAGAATTTCACTTTTAAGGAGTATGCTTTGAGAAGTAATAAGTATTTAGAAAAGTGAAGAAGTAAAGTACGAAAAGAAGGTAGAATTTCAGTTTTAAGGAGTATGCTTTGAGAAGTAATAAGTATTTAGAAAAGTGAAGAAGTGAAGTAAGAAAAGAAGATAGAATTTCAGTTTTAAGGAGTATGCTTTGAGAAGTAATAAGTATTTTGAAAAGTGAAGAAGTGAAGTAAGAAAAGAAGATAGAATTTCAGTTTTAAGGAGTATGCTTTGAGAAGTAATAAGTATTTTGAAAAGTGAAGAAGTGAAGTAAGAAAAGAAGATAGAATTTCACTTTTAAGGAGTATGCTTTGAGAAGTAATAAGTATTTTGAAAAGTGAAGAAGTGAAGTAAGAAAAGAAGGTAGAATTTCAGTTTTAAGGAGTATGCTTTGAGAAGTAATAAGTATTTAGAAAAGTGAAGAAGTAAAATAAGAAAAGAAGATAGAATTTCAGTTTTAAGGAGTATGCTTTGAGAAGTAATAAGTATTTTGAAAAGTGAAGAAGTGAAGTAAGAAAAGAAGATAGAATTTCAGTTTTAAGGAGTATGCTTTGAGAAGTAATAAGTATTTTGAAAAGTGAAGAAGTGAAGTAAGAAAAGAAGATAGAATTTCACTTTTAAGGAGTATGCTTTGAGAAGTAATAAGTATTTAGAAAAGTGAAGAAGTGAAGTAAGAAAAGAAGGTAGAATTTCAGTTTTAAGGAGTATGCTTTGAGAAGTAATAAGTATTTAGAAAAGTGAAGAAGTAAAATAAGAAAAGAAGATAGAATTTCAGTTTTAAGGAGTATGCTTTGAGAAGTAATAAGTATTTTGAAAAGTGAAGAAGTAAAGTAAGAAAAGAAGATAGAATTTCAGTTTTAAGGAGTATGCTTTGAGAAGTAATAAGTATTTTGAAAAGTGAAGAAGTGAAGTAAGAAAAGAAGATAGAATTTCAGTTTTAAGGAGTATGCTTTGAGAAGTAATAAGTATTTTGAAAAGTGAAGAAGTAAAGTACGAAAAGAAGATAGAATTTCAGTTTTAAGGAGTATGCTTTGAGAAGTAATAAGTATTTTGAAAAGTGAAGAAGTAAAGTAAGAAAAGAAGATAGAGTTTCAGTTTTAAGGAGTATGCTTTGAGAAGTAATAAGTATTTTGAAAAGTGAAGAAGTAAAGTACGAAAAGAAGGTAGAATTTCAGTTTTAAGGAGTATGCTTTGAGAAGTAATAAGTATTTTGAAAAGTGAAGAAGTAAAGTAAGAAAAGAAGATAGAATTTCACTTTTAAGGAGTATGCTTTGAGAAGTAATAAGTATTTTGAAAAGTGAAGAAGTAAAGTAAGAAAAGAAGATAGAATTTCAGTTTTAAGGAGTATGCTTTGAGAAGTAATAAGTATTTTGAAAAGTGAAGAAGTAAAGTACGAAAAGAAGATAGAATTTCAGTTTTAAGGAGTATGCTTTGAGAAGTAATAAGTATTTTGAAAAGTGAAGAAGTAAAGTAAGAAAAGAAGATAGAGTTTCAGTTTTAAGGAGTATGCTTTGAGAAGTAATAAGTATTTTGAAAAGTGAAGAAGTAAAGTACGAAAAGAAGGTAGAATTTCAGTTTTAAGGAGTATGCTTTGAGAAGTAATAAGTATTTTGAAAAGTGAAGAAGTAAAGTAAGAAAAGAAGATAGAATTTCACTTTTAAGGAGTATGCTTTGAGAAGTAATAAGTATTTTGAAAAGTGAAGAAGTAAAGTAAGAAAAGAAGATAGAATTTCAGTTTTAAGGAGTATGCTTTGAGAAGTAATAAGTATTTAGAAAAGTGAAGAAGTGAAGTAAGAAAAGAAGATAGAATTTCAGTTTTAAGGAGTATGCTTTGAGAAGTAATAAGTATTTTGAAAAGTTATGAAGTAAAGTAAGAAAAGAAGATAGAATTTCACTTTTAAGTAGTATGCTTTGAGATGTAATAAGTATTTTGAAAAGTGAAGAAGTAAAGTAAGAAAAGAAGATAGAATTTCAGTTTTAAGGAGTATGCTTTGAGAAGTAATAAGTATTTTGAAAAGTGAAGAAGTAAAGTAAGAAAAAAAGATAGAATTTCAGTTTTAAGGAGTATGCTTTGAGAAGTAATAAGTATTTAGAAAAGTGAAGAAGTAAAGTAAGAAAAGAAGATAGAATTTCAGTTTTAAGGAGTATGCTTTGAGAAGTAATAAGTATTTTGAAAAGTGAAGAAGTAAAATAAGAAAAGAAGATAGAATTTCAGTTTTAAGGAGTATGCTTTGAGAAGTAATAAGTATTTAGAAAAGTGAAGAAGTAAAGTAAGAAAAGAAGATAGAATTTCAGTTTTAAGGAGTATGCTTTGAGAAGTAATAAGTATTTTGAAAAGTGAAGAAGTAAAGTAAGAAAAGAAGATAGAATTTCAGTTTTAAGGAGTATGCTTTGAGAAGTAATAAGTATTTTGAAAAGTGAAGAAGTAAAATAAGAAAAGAAGGTAGAATTTCACTTTTAAGGAGTATGCTTTGAGAAGTAATAAGTATTTTTAAAAGTGAAGAAGTAAAGTAAGAAAAGAAGATAGAATTTCAGTTTTAAGGAGTATGCTTTGAGAAGTAATAAGTATTTTGAAAAGTGAATAAGTAAAGTAAGAAAAGAAGATAGAATTTCAGTTTTAAGGAGTATGCTTTGAGAAGTAATAAGTATTTAGAAAAGTGAAGAAGTAAAGTAAGAAAAAAAGATAGAATTTCAGTTTTAATGAGTATGCTTTGAGAAGTAATAAGTATTTAGAAAAGTGAATAAGTAAAGTAAGAAAAGAAGATAGAATTTCAGTTTTAAGGAGTATGCTTTGAGAAGTAATAAGTATTTTGAAAAGTGAAGAAGTAAAGTAAGAAAAGAAGATAGAATTTCAGTTTTAAGGAGTATGCTTTGAGAAGTAATAAGTATTTAGAAAAGTGAAGAAGTAAAGTAAGAAAAGAAGAAAGAATTTCAGTTTTAAGGAGTATGCTTTGAGAAGTAATAAGTATTTTTAAAAGTGAAGAAGTGAATTAAGAAAAGAAGATAGAATTTCAGTTTTAAGGAGTATGCTTTGAGAAGTAATAAGTATTTTGAAAAGTGAAGAAGTAAAGTAAGAAAAAAAGATAGAATTTCAGTTTTAAGGAGTATGCTTTGAGAAGTAATAAGTATTTAGAAAAGTGAATAAGTAAAGTAAGAAAAGAAGATAGAATTTCAGTTTTAAGGAGTATGCTTTGAGAAGTAATAAGTATTTTTAAAAGTGAAGAAGTAAAGTAAGAAAAGAAGATAGAATTTCAGTTTTAAGGAGTATGCTTTGAGAAGTAATAAGTATTTAGAAAAGTGAAGAAGTAAAGTAAGAAAAAAAGATAGAATTTCAGTTTTAAGGAGTATGCTTTGAGAACTAATAAGTATTTTGAAAAGTGAAGAAGTAAAGTAAGAAAAGAAGATGGAATTTCAGTTTTAAGGAGTATGCTTTGAGAACTAATAAGTATTTTGAAAAGTGAAGAAGTAAAGTAAGAAAAGAAGATGGAATTTCAGTTTTAAGGAGTATGCTTTGAGAAGTAATAAGTATTTAGAAAAGTGAAGAAGTAAAGTAAGAAAAGAAGATAGAATTTCAGTTTTAAGGAGTATGCTTTGAGAAGTAATAAGTATTTTGAAAAGTGAAGAAGTAAAGTAAGAAAAGAAGATAGAATTTCAGTTTTAAGGAGTATGCTTTGAGAAGTAATAAGTATTTAGAAAAGTGAAGAAGTGAAGTAAGAAAAGATGATAGAATTTCAGTTTTAAGGAGTATGCTTTGAGAAGTAATAAGTATTTTGAAAAGTGAATAAGTGAAGTAAGAAAAGAAGATAGAATTTCAGTTTTAAGGAGTATGCTTTGAGAAGTAATAAGTATTTAGAAAAGTGAAGAAGTGAAGTAAGAAAAGAAGATAGAATTTCAGTTTTAAGGAGTATGCTTTGAGAAGTAATAAGTATTTTTAAAAGTGAAGAAGTGAAGTAAGAAAAGAAGATAGAATTTCAGTTTTAAGGAGTATGCTTTGAGAAGTAATAAGTATTTTGAAAAGTGAATAAGTAAAGTAAGAAAAGAAGATAGAATTTCACTTTTAAGGAGTATGCTTTGAGAAGTAATAAGTATTTAGAAAAGTGAAGAAGTAAAGTAAGAAAAAAAGATAGAATTTCAGTTTTAAGGAGTATGCTTTGAGAAGTAATAAGTATTTAGAAAAGTGAAGAAGTGAAGTAAGAAAAGAAGATAGAATTTCAGTTTTAAGGAGTATGCTTTGAGAAGTAATAAGTATTTTGAAAAGTGAAGAAGTGAAGTAAGAAAAGAAGATAGAATTTCACTTTTAAGGAGTATGCTTTGAGAAGTAATAAGTATTTTGAAAAGTGAAGAAGTAAAGTAAGAAAAGAAGATAGAATTTCAGTTTTAAGGAGTATGCTTTGAGAAGTAATAAGTATTTTTAAAAGTGAAGAAGTAAAGTAAGAAAAGAAGATAGAATTTCAGTTTTAAGGAGTATGCTTTGAGAAGTAATAAGTATTTTTAAAAGTGAAGAAGTAAAGTAAGAAAAGAAGATAGAATTTCAGTTTTAAGGAGTATGCTTTGAGAAGTAATAAGTATTTAGAAAAGTGAAGAAGTAAAGTAAGAAAAAAAGATAGAATTTCAGTTTTAAGGAGTATGCTTTGAGAAGTAATAAGTATTTTGAAAAGTGAATAAGTAAAGTAAGAAAAGAAGATAGAATTTCAGTTTTAAGGAGTATGCTTTGAGAAGTAATAAGTATTTTTAAAAGTGAAGAAGTAAAGTAAGAAAAGAAGATAGAATTTCAGTTTTAAGGAGTATGCTTTGAGAAGTAATAAGTATTTAGAAAAGTGAAGAAGTAAAGTAAGAAAAGAAGATAGAATTTCAGTTTTAAGGAGTATGCTTTGAGAAGTAATAAGTATTTAGAAAAGTGAAGAAGTAAAGTAAGAAAAGAAGATGGAATTTCAGTTTTAAGGAGTATGCTTTGAGAACTAATAAGTATTTTGAAAAGTGAAGAAGTAAAGTAAGAAAAGAAGATGGAATTTCAGTTTTAAGGAGTATGCTTTGAGAAGTAATAAGTATTTAGAAAAGTGAAGAAGTGAAGTAAGAAAAGAAGATAGAATTTCACTTTTAAGGAGTATGCTTTGAGAAGTAATAAGTATTTTGAAAAGTGAAGAAGTGAAGTAAGAAAAGAAGATAGAATTTCAGTTTTAAGGAGTATGCTTTGAGAAGTAATAAGTATTTTGAAAAGTGAAGAAGTGAAGTAAGAAAAGAAGATAGAATTTCAGTTTTAAGGAGTATGCTTTGAGAAGTAATAAGTATTTAGAAAAGTGAAGAAGTAAAGTAAGAAAAGAAGATAGAATTTCAGTTTTAAGGAGTATGCTTTGAGAAGTAATAAGTATTTTTAAAAGTGAAGAAGTGAAGTAAGAAAAGAAGATAGAATTTCAGTTTTAAGGAGTATGCTTTGAGAAGTAATAAGTATTTTGAAAAGTGAAGAAGTGAAGTAAGAAAAGAAGATAGAATTTCACTTTTAAGGAGTATGCTTTGAGAAGTAATAAGTATTTAGAAAAGTGAAGAAGTAAAGTAAGAAAAAAAGATAGAATTTCAGTTTTAAGGAGTATGCTTTGAGAAGTAATAAGTATTTAGAAAAGTGAATAAGTAAAGTAAGAAAAGAAGATAGAATTTCAGTTTTAAGGAGTATGCTTTGAGAAGTAATAAGTATTTTGAAAAGTGAAGAAGTAAAGTAAGAAAAGAAGATAGAATTTCAGTTTTAAGGAGTATGCTTTGAGAAGTAATAAGTATTTAGAAAAGTGAAGAAGTAAAGTAAGAAAAGAAGATAGAATTTCAGTTTTAAGGAGTATGCTTTGAGAAGTAATAAGTATTTAGAAAAGTGAAGAAGTAAAGTAAGAAAAGAAGATGGAATTTCAGTTTTAAGGAGTATGCTTTGAGAACTAATAAGTATTTTGAAAAGTGAAGAAGTAAAGTAAGAAAAGAAGATGGAATTTCAGTTTTAAGGAGTATGCTTTGAGAAGTAATAAGTATTTTGAAAAGTGAAGAAGTGAAGTAAGAAAAGAAGATAGAATTTCACTTTTAAGGAGTATGCTTTGAGAAGTAATAAGTATTTTGAAAAGTGAAGAAGTAAAGTAAGAAAAGAAGATAGAATTTCAGTTTTAAGGAGTATGCTTTGAGAAGTAATAAGTATTTAGAAAAGTGAAGAAGTAAAGTAAGAAAAAAAGATAGAATTTCAGTTTTAAGGAGTATGCTTTGAGAAGTAATAAGTATTTAGAAAAGTGAAGAAGTAAAGTAAGAAAAGAAGATAGAATTTCAGTTTTAAGGAGTATGCTTTGAGAAGTAATAAGTATTTAGAAAAGTGAAGAAGTAAAGTAAGAAAAGAAGATGGAATTTCAGTTTTAAGGAGTATGCTTTGAGAAGTAATAAGTATTTTGAAAAGTGAAGAAGTAAAGTAAGAAAAGAAGATAGAATTTCAGTTTTAAGGAGTATGCTTTGAGAAGTAATAAGTATTTAGAAAAGTGAAGAAGTAAAGTAAGAAAAGAAGGTAGAATTTCACTTTTAAGGAGTATGCTTTGAGAAGTAATAAGTATTTTGAAAAGTGAAGAAGTAAAGTACGAAAAGAAGATAGAATTTCAGTTTTAAGGAGTATGTTTTGAGAAGTAATAAGTATTTTGAAAAGTGAAGAAGTAAAGTAAGAAAAGAAGATAGAGTTTCAGTTTTAAGGAGTATGCTTTGAGAAGTAATAAGTATTTTTAAAAGTGAAGAAGTAAAGTAAGAAAAGAAGCTAGAATTTCAGTTTTAAGGAGTATGCTTTGAGAAGTAATAAGTATTTTGAAAAGTGAAGAAGTGAAGTAAGAAAAGAAGATAGAATTTCACTTTTAAGGAGTATGCTTTGAGAAGTAATAAGTATTTTGAAAAGTGAAGAAGTGAAGTAAGAAAAGAAGATAGAATTTCAGTTTTAAGGAGTATGCTTTGAGAAGTAATAAGTATTTAGAAAAGTGAAGAATTAAAGTAAGAAAAGAAGATAGAATTTTAGTTCTAAGTAGTATGCTTTGAGAAGTAATAAGTATTTAGAAAAGTGAAGAAGTAAAGTAAGAAAAGAAGATAGAATTTCAGTTTTAAGGAGTATGCTTTGAGAAGTAATAAGTATTTTGAAAAGTTATGAAGTAAAGCAAGAAAAGAAGCTAGAATTTCAGTTTTAAGGAGTATGCTTTGAGAAGTAATAAGTATTTTGAAAAGTGAAGAAGTGAAGTAGGAAAAGAAGATAGAATTTCAGTTTTGAGGAGTATGCTTTGAGAAGTAATAAGTATTTAGAAAAGTGAAGAATTAAAGTAAGAAAAGAAGATAGAATTTTAGTTCTAAGTAGTATGCTTTGAGAAGTAATAAGTATTTAGAAAAGTGAAGAAGTAAAGTAAGAAAAGAAGATAGAATTTCAGTTTTAAGGAGTATGCTTTGAGAAGTAATAAGTATTTAGAAAAGTGAAGAAGTAAGTAAGAAAAGAAGATAGAATTTCAGTTTTGAGGAGTATGCTTTGAGAAGTAATAAGTATTTAGAAAAGTGAAGAAGTGAAGTAGGAAAAGAAGATAGAATTTCAGTTTTGAGGAGTATGCTTTGAGAAGTAATAAGTATTTAGAAAAGTGAAGAAGTGAAGTAAGAAAAGAAGATAGAATTTCACTTTTAAGGAGTATGCTTTGAGAAGTAATAAGTATTTAGAAAAGTGAAGAAGTAAAGTAAGAAAAGAAGATAGAATTTCAGTTTTAAGGAGTATGCTTTGAGAACTAATAAGTATTTTGAAAAGTGAAGAAGTAAAGTAAGAAAAGAAGATAGAATTTCAGTTTTAAGGAGTATGCTTTGAGAAGTAATAAGTATTTTGAAAAGTGAAGAAGTAAAGTAAGAAAAGAAGATAGAATTTCAGTTTTAAGTATTATGCTTTGAGATGTAATAAGTATTTAGAAAAGTGAAGAAGTAAAGTAAGAAAAGAAGATAGAATTTCAGTTTTAAGGAGTATGCTTTGAGAAGTAATAAGTATTTAGAAAAGTGAAGAAGTAAAGTAAGAAAAGAAGATAGAATTTCAGTTTTAAGTATTATGCTTTGAGATGTAATAAGTATTTAGAAAAGTGAAGAAGTAAAGTAAGAAAAGAAGATAGAATTTCAGTTTTAAGGAGTATGCTTTGAGAAGTAATAAGTATTTAGAAAAGTGAAGAAGTAAAGTAAGAAAAGAAGATAGAATTTCAGTTTTAAGTAGTATGCTTTGAGAAGTAATAAGTATTTTGAAAAGTGAAGAAGTGAAGTAGGAAAAGAAGATAGAATTTCAGTTTTGAGGAGTATGCTTTGAGAAGTAATAAGTATTTAGAAAAGTGAATAAGTGAATTAAGAAAAGAAGATAGAATTTCAGTTTTAAGGAGTATGCTTTGAGAAGTAATAAGTATTTAGAAAAGTGAATAAGTGAAGTAAGAAAAGAAGATAGAATTTCAGTTTTAAGTAGTATGCTTTGAGAAGTAATAAGTATTTAGAAAAGTGAAGAAGTGAAGTTAGAAAAGAAGGTAGAATTTCACTTTTAAGGAGTATGCTTTGAGAAGTAATAAGTATTTTGAAAAGTTATGAAGTAAAGTAAGAAAAGAAGATAGAATTTCACTTTTAAGGAGTATGCTTTGAGAAGTAATAAGTATTTAGAAAAGTGAAGAAGTGAAGTAAGAAAAGAAGATAGAATTTCAGTTTTAAGGAGTATGCTTTGAGAAGTAATAAGTATTTAGAAAAGTGAAGAAGTAAAGTAAGAAAAGAAGGTAGAATTTCACTTTAAAGGAGTATGCTTTGAGAAGTAATAAGTATTTTGAAAAGTGAAGAAGTGAAGTTAGAAAAGAAGATAGAATTTCACTTTTAAGGAGTATGCTTTGAGAAGTAATAAGTATTTTGAAAAGTGAAGAAGTAAAGTAAGAAAAGAAGCTAGAATTTCAGTTTTAAGGAGTATGCTTTGAGAAGTAATAAGTATTTAGAAAAGTGAAGAAGTGAAGTAAGAAAAGAAGATAGAATTTCAGTTTTAAGGAGTATGCTTTGAGAAGTAATAAGTATTTTGAAAAGTGAAGAAGTAAAGTAAGAAAAGAAGATAGAATTTCAGTTTTAAGGAGTATGCTTTGAGAAGTAATAAGTATTTTGAAAAGTGAATAAGTAAAGTAAGAAAAGAAGATAGAATTTCAGCTTTTAAGGAGTATGCTTTGAGAAGTAATAAGTATTTTGAAAAGTGAAGAAGTGAAGTCAAGAAAAGAAGCTAGAATTTCAGTTTTAAGGAGTATGCTTTGAGAAGTAATAAGTATTTTTAAAAGTGAATAAGTAAAGTAAGAAAAGAAGATAGAATTTCAGTTTTAAGGAGTATGCTTTGAGAAGTAATAAGTATTTAGAAAAGTGAAGAAGTAAAGTAAGAAAAGAAGCTAGAATTTCAGTTTTAAGGAGTATGCTTTGAGAAGTAATAAGTATTTTTAAAAGTGAATAAGTAAAGTAAGAAAAGAAGATAGAATTTCAGTTTTAAGGAGTATGCTTTGAGG
>CAMPDV010007518.1:0-14376 GCA_946699065.1 Loxodes magnus
CTATATCCAGTGATTCAGAGTTCATCGTATCGGGAAGTGCAGATTAGACGGTGAGACTATGGGACGTCAAGACAGGTACCTGTAAGACCATGAGTGGTCACACAAATTAGGTATATGCTGTGGCTATATCCAGTGATTCAGAGTTCATCGTATCGGGAAGTCATGATTATACGGTGAGACTATGGGACGTCAAGACAGGTACCTGTAAGACCATGAGTGGTCACACTAGTTATGTATATTCTGTGGCTATATCCAGTGATTCAGAGTTCATCGTATCGGGAAGTTATGATTATACGGTGAGACTATGGGACGTCAAGACAGGTACCTGTAAGACCATGAGTGGTCACACAAATTAGGTATATGCTGTGGCTATATCCAGTGATTCAGAGTTCATCGTATCGGGAAGTCATGATTATACGGTGAGACTATGGGACGTCAAGACAGGTACCTGTAAGACCATGAGTGGTCACACTAGTGTTGTATATGCTGTGGCTATATCCAGTGATTCAGAGTTCATCGTATCGGGAAGTTAGGATTATACGGTGAGACTATAGGACGTCAAGACAGGTACCTGTAAGACCATGAGTGGTCACACAGGTTATGTATGATCTGTGGCTATATCCAGTGATTCAGAGTTCATCGTATCGGGAAGTCATGATTATACGGTGAGACTATGGGACGTCAAGACAGGTACCTGTAAGACCATGAGTGGTCACACTAGTCATGTATATGCTGTGGCTATATCCAGTGATTCAGAGTTCATCGTATCGGGAAGTCATGATTATACGGTGAGACTATGGGACGTCAAGACAGGTACCTGTAAGACCATGAGTGGTCACACTAGTTATGTATATTCTGTGGCTATATCCAGTGATTCAGAGTTCATCGTATCGGGAAGTCATGATTATACGGTGAGACTATGGGACGTCAAGACAGGTACCTGTAAGACCATGAGTGGTCACACTAGTTATGTTTGATCTGTGGCTATATCCAGTGATTCAGAGTTCATCGTATCGGGAAGTGCAGATTAGACGGTGAGACTATGGGACGTCAAGACAGGTACCTGTAAGACCATGAGTGGTCACACAAATTAGGTATATGCTGTGGCTATATCCAGTGATTCAGAGTTCATCGTATCGGGAAGTCATGATTATACGGTGAGACTATGGGACGTCAAGACAGGTACCTGTAAGACCATGAGTGGTCACACAAATTAGGTATATGCTGTGGCTATATCCAGTGATTCAGAGTTCATCGTATCGGGAAGTTAGGATTATACGGTGAGACTATGGGACGTCAAGACAGGTACCTGTAAGACCATGAGTGGTCACACAAATTAGGTATATGCTGTGGCTATATCCAGTGATTCAGAGTTCATCGTATCGGGAAGTGCAGATTATACGGTGAGACTATGGGACGTCAAGACAGGTACCTGTAAGACCATGAGTGGTCACACTAGTTATGTATATTCTGTGGCTATATCCAGTGATTCAGAGTTCATCGTATCGGGAAGTGCAGATTATACGGTGAAACTATGGGACGTCAAGACAGGTACCTGTAAGACCATGAGTGGTCACACTAGTCATGTATATGCTGTGGCTATATCCAGTGATTCAGAGTTCATCGTATCGGGAAGTCATGATTATACGGTGAGACTATAGGACGTCAAGACAGGTACCTGTAAGACCATGAGTGGTCACACAGGTTATGTATGATCTGTGGCTATATCCAGTGATTCAGAGTTCATCGTATCGGGAAGTCATGATTATACGGTGAGACTATGGGACGTCAAGACAGGTACCTGTAAGACCATGAGTGGTCACACAAATTAGGTATATGCTGTGGCTATATCCAGTGATTCAGAGTTCATCGTATCGGGAAGTGCAGATTATACGGTGAGACTATGGGACGTCAAGACAGGTACCTGTAAGACCATGAGTGGTCACACTAGTGTTGTATATGCTGTGGCTATATCCAGTGATTCAGAGTTCATCGTATCGGGAAGTTATGATTATACGGTGAGACTATGGGACGTCAAGACAGGTACCTGTAAGACCATGAGTGGTCACACAAATTAGGTATATGCTGTGGCTATATCCAGTGATTCAGAGTTCATCGTATCGGGAAGTGCAGATTATACGGTGAGACTATGGGACGTCAAGACAGGTACCTGTAAGACCATGAGTGGTCACACTAGTGTTGTATATGCTGTGGCTATATCCAGTGATTCAGAGTTCATCGTATCGGGAAGTTAGGATTATACGGTGAGACTATAGGACGTCAAGACAGGTACCTGTAAGACCATGAGTGGTCACACAGGTTATGTATGATCTGTGGCTATATCCAGTGATTCAGAGTTCATCGTATCGGGAAGTCATGATTATACGGTGAGACTATGGGACGTCAAGACAGGTACCTGTAAGACCATGAGTGGTCACACTAGTCATGTATATGCTGTGGCTATATCCAGTGATTCAGAGTTCATCGTATCGGGAAGTCATGATTATACGGTGAGACTATGGGACGTCAAGACAGGTACCTGTAAGACCATGAGTGGTCACACTAGTTATGTATATTCTGTGGCTATATCCAGTGATTCAGAGTTCATCGTATCGGGAAGTCATGATTATACGGTGAGACTATGGGACGTCAAGACAGGTACCTGTAAGACCATGAGTGGTCACACTAGTTATGTTTGATCTGTGGCTATATCCAGTGATTCAGAGTTCATCGTATCGGGAAGTGCAGATTAGACGGTGAGACTATGGGACGTCAAGACAGGTACCTGTAAGACCATGAGTGGTCACACAAATTAGGTATATGCTGTGGCTATATCCAGTGATTCAGAGTTCATCGTATCGGGAAGTCATGATTATACGGTGAGACTATGGGACGTCAAGACAGGTACCTGTAAGACCATGAGTGGTCACACAAATTAGGTATATGCTGTGGCTATATCCAGTGATTCAGAGTTCATCGTATCGGGAAGTTAGGATTATACGGTGAGACTATGGGACGTCAAGACAGGTACCTGTAAGACCATGAGTGGTCACACAAATTAGGTATATGCTGTGGCTATATCCAGTGATTCAGAGTTCATCGTATCGGGAAGTGCAGATTATACGGTGAGACTATGGGACGTCAAGACAGGTACCTGTAAGACCATGAGTGGTCACACTAGTTATGTATATTCTGTGGCTATATCCAGTGATTCAGAGTTCATCGTATCGGGAAGTGCAGATTATACGGTGAAACTATGGGACGTCAAGACAGGTACCTGTAAGACCATGAGTGGTCACACTAGTCATGTATATGCTGTGGCTATATCCAGTGATTCAGAGTTCATCGTATCGGGAAGTCATGATTATACGGTGAGACTATAGGACGTCAAGACAGGTACCTGTAAGACCATGAGTGGTCACACAGGTTATGTATGATCTGTGGCTATATCCAGTGATTCAGAGTTCATCGTATCGGGAAGTCATGATTATACGGTGAGACTATGGGACGTCAAGACAGGTACCTGTAAGACCATGAGTGGTCACACAAATTAGGTATATGCTGTGGCTATATCCAGTGATTCAGAGTTCATCGTATCGGGAAGTGCAGATTATACGGTGAGACTATGGGACGTCAAGACAGGTACCTGTAAGACCATGAGTGGTCACACTAGTTATGTATATTCTGTGGCTATATCCAGTGATTCAGAGTTCATCGTATCGGGAAGTCATGATTAGACGGTGAGACTATGGGACGTCAAGACAGGTACCTGTAAGACCATGAGTGGTCACACTAGTTATGTTTGATCTGTGGCTATATCCAGTGATTCAGAGTTCATCGTATCGGGAAGTGCAGATTAGACGGTGAGACTATGGGACGTCAAGACAGGTACCTGTAAGACCATGAGTGGTCACACAAATTAGGTATATGCTGTGGCTATATCCAGTGATTCAGAGTTCATCGTATCGGGAAGTCATGATTATACGGTGAGACTATGGGACGTCAAGACAGGTACCTGTAAGACCATGAGTGGTCACACTAGTAATGTATATTCTGTGGCTATATCCAGTGATTCAGAGTTCATCGTATCGGGAAGTGCAGATTATACGGTGAAACTATGGGACGTCAAGACAGGTACCTGTAAGACCATGAGTGGTCACACTAGTCATGTATATGCTGTGGCTATATCCAGTGATTCAGAGTTCATCGTATCGGGAAGTGCAGATTATACGGTGAGACTATGGGACGTCAAGACAGGTACCTGTAAGACCATGAGTGGTCACACAAATTAGGTATATGCTGTGGCTATATCCAGTGATTCAGAGTTCATCGTATCGGGAAGTGCAGATTATACGGTGAGACTATGGGACGTCAAGACAGGTACCTGTAAGACCATGAGTGGTCACACAGGTTATGTATATTCTGTGGCTATATCCAGTGATTCAGAGTTCATCGTATCGGGAAGTCATGATTATACGGTGAGACTATAGGACGTCAAGACAGGTACCTGTAAGACCATGAGTGGTCACACTAGTTATGTATATTCTGTGGCTATATCCAGTGATTCAGAGTTCATCGTATCGGGAAGTCATGATTATACGGTGAGACTATGGGACGTCAAGACAGGTACCTGTAAGACCATGAGTGGTCACACTAGTTATGTATATTCTGTGGCTATATCCAGTGATTCAGAGTTCATCGTATCGGGAAGTGTAGATAAGACGGTGAGACTATAGGACGTCAAGACAGGTACCTGTAAGACCATGAGTGGTCACACAGGTTATGTATGATCTGTGGCTATATCCAGTGATTCAGAGTTCATCGTATCGGGAAGTCATGATTATACGGTGAGACTATGGGACGTCAAGACAGGTACCTGTAAGATCATGAGTGGTCACACAGGTTATGTATGATCTGTGGCTATATCCAGTGATTCAGAGTTCATCGTATCGGGAAGTCATGATTATACGGTGAGACTATGGGACGTCAAGACAGGTACCTGTAAGACCATGAGTGGTCACACAAATTAGGTATATGCTGTGGCTATATCCAGTGATTCAGAGTTCATCGTATCGGGAAGTCATGATTATACGGTGAGACTATGGGACGTCAAGACAGGTACCTGTAAGACCATGAGTGGTCACACAAATTAGGTATCTGCTGTGGCTATATCCAGTGATTCAGAGTTCATCGTATCGGGAAGTTAGGATTATACGGTGAGACTATGGGACGTCAAGACAGGTACCTGTAAGACCATGAGTGGTCACACAAATTAGGTATATGCTGTGGCTATATCCAGTGATTCAGAGTTCATCGTATCGGGAAGTCATGATTAGACGGTGAGACTATGGGACGTCAAGACAGGTACCTGTAAGACCATGAGTGGTCACACAAATTAGGTATATGCTGTGGCTATATCCAGTGATTCAGAGTTCATCGTATCGGGAAGTGCAGATTATACGGTGAGACTATGGGACGTCAAGACAGGTACCTGTAAGACCATGAGTGGTCACACTAGTTATGTATATTCTGTGGCTATATCCAGTGATTCAGAGTTCATCGTATCGGGAAGTGCAGATTATACGGTGAGACTATGGGACGTCAAGACAGGTACCTGTAAGACCATGAGTGGTCACACTAGTAATGTATATTCTGTGGCTATATCCAGTGATTCAGAGTTCATCGTATCGGGAAGTCATGATTATACGGTGAGACTATGGGACGTCAAGACAGGTACCTGTAAGACCATGAGTGGTCACACTAGTTATGTATATTCTGTGGCTATATCCAGTGATTCAGAGTTCATCGTATCGGGAAGTGTAGATAAGACGGTGAGACTATAGGACGTCAAGACAGGTACCTGTAAGACCATGAGTGGTCACACAGGTTATGTATGATCTGTGGCTATATCCAGTGATTCAGAGTTCATCGTATCGGGAAGTCATGATTATACGGTGAGACTATGGGACGTCAAGACAGGTACCTGTAAGATCATGAGTGGTCACACAGGTTATGTATGATCTGTGGCTATATCCAGTGATTCAGAGTTCATCGTATCGGGAAGTCATGATTATACGGTGAGACTATGGGACGTCAAGACAGGTACCTGTAAGACCATGAGTGGTCACACAAATTAGGTATATGCTGTGGCTATATCCAGTGATTCAGAGTTCATCGTATCGGGAAGTCATGATTATACGGTGAGACTATGGGACGTCAAGACAGGTACCTGTAAGACCATGAGTGGTCACACAAATTAGGTATATGCTGTGGCTATATCCAGTGATTCAGAGTTCATCGTATCGGGAAGTCATGATTATACGGTGAGACTATAGGACGTCAAGACAGGTACCTGTAAGACCATGAGTGGTCACACAGGTTATGTATGATCTGTGGCTATATCCAGTGATTCAGAGTTCATCGTATCGGGAAGTGCAGATTAGACGGTGAGACTATGGGACGTCAAGACAGGTACCTGTAAGACCATGAGTGGTCACACAAATTAGGTATATGCTGTGGCTATATCCAGTGATTCAGAGTTCATCGTATCGGGAAGTGCAGATTATACGGTGAGACTATGGGACGTCAAGACAGGTACCTGTAAGACCATGAGTGGTCACACTAGTAATGTATATTCTGTGGCTATATCCAGTGATTCAGAGTTCATCGTATCGGGAAGTCATGATTATACGGTGAGACTATAGGACGTCAAGACAGGTACCTGTAAGACCATGAGTGGTCACACAGGTTATGTATGATCTGTGGCTATATCCAGTGATTCAGAGTTCATCGTATCGGGAAGTCATGATTATACGGTGAGACTATGGGACGTCAAGACAGGTACCTGTAAGACCATGAGTGGTCACACAAATTAGGTATATGCTGTGGCTATATCCAGTGATTCAGAGTTCATCGTATCGGGAAGTCATGATTATACGGTGAGACTATGGGACGTCAAGACAGGTACCTGTAAGACCATGAGTGGTCACACAGGTTATGTATGATCTGTGGCTATATCCAGTGATTCAGAGTTCATCGTATCGGGAAGTCATGATTATACGGTGAGACTATGGGACGTCAAGACAGGTACCTGTAAGACCATGAGTGGTCACACTAGTTATGTATATGCTGTGGCTATATCCAGTGATTCAGAGTTCATCGTATCGGGAAGTCATGATTAGACGGTGAGACTATGGGACGTCAAGACAGGTACCTGTAAGACCATGAGTGGTCACACTAGTTATGTTTGATCTGTGGCTATATCCAGTGATTCAGAGTTCATCGTATCGGGAAGTCATGATTATACGGTGAGACTATGGGACGTCAAGACAGGTACCTGTAAGACCATGAGTGGTCACACAGGTTATGTATGATCTGTGGCTATATCCAGTGATTCAGAGTTCATCGTATCGGGAAGTCATGATTATACGGTGAGACTATGGGACGTCAAGACAGGTACCTGTAAGACCATGAGTGGTCACACTAGTAATGTATATTCTGTGGCTATATCCAGTGATTCAGAGTTCATCGTATCGGGAAGTCATGATTATACGGTGAGACTATAGGACGTCAAGACAGGTACCTGTAAGACCATGAGTGGTCACACAGGTTATGTATGATCTGTGGCTATATCCAGTGATTCAGAGTTCATCGTATCGGGAAGTCATGATTATACGGTGAGACTATGGGACGTCAAGACAGGTACCTGTAAGACCATGAGTGGTCACACAAATTAGGTATATGCTGTGGCTATATCCAGTGATTCAGAGTTCATCGTATCGGGAAGTCATGATTATACGGTGAGACTATGGGACGTCAAGACAGGTACCTGTAAGACCATGAGTGGTCACACAAATTAGGTATCTGATGTGGCTATATCCAGTGATTCAGAGTTCATCGTATCGGGAAGTTAGGATTATACGGTGAGACTATGGGACGTCAAGACAGGTACCTGTAAGACCATGAGTGGTCACACAGGTTATGTATGATCTGTGGCTATATCCAGTGATTCAGAGTTCATCGTATCGGGAAGTCATGATTATACGGTGAGACTATGGGACGTCAAGACAGGTACCTGTAAGACCATGAGTGGTCACACTAGTTATGTATATTCTGTGGCTATATCCAGTGATTCAGAGTTCATCGTATCGGGAAGTCATGATTAGACGGTGAGACTATGGGACGTCAAGACAGGTACCTGTAAGACCATGAGTGGTCACACTAGTTATGTTTGATCTGTGGCTATATCCAGTGATTCAGAGTTCATCGTATCGGGAAGTCATGATTATACGGTGAGACTATGGGACGTCAAGACAGGTACCTGTAAGACCATGAGTGGTCACACAAATTAGGTATATGCTGTGGCTATATCCAGTGATTCAGAGTTCATCGTATCGGGAAGTCATGATTATACGGTGAGACTATGGGACGTCAAGACAGGTACCTGTAAGATCATGAGTGGTCACACAGGTTATGTATGATCTGTGGCTATATCCAGTGATTCAGAGTTCATCGTATCGGGAAGTCATGATTATACGGTGAGACTATGGGACGTCAAGACAGGTACCTGTAAGATCATGAGTGGTCACACAGGTTATGTATGATCTGTGGCTATATCCAGTGATTCAGAGTTCATCGTATCGGGAAGTCATGATTATACGGTGAGACTATGGGACGTCAAGACAGGTACCTGTAAGACCATGAGTGGTCACACAAATTAGGTATATGCTGTGGCTATATCCAGTGATTCAGAGTTCATCGTATCGGGAAGTCATGATTATACGGTGAGACTATGGGACGTCAAGACAGGTACCTGTAAGACCATGAGTGGTCACACTAGTAATGTATATTCTGTGGCTATATCCAGTGATTCAGAGTTCATCGTATCGGGAAGTTAGGATTATACGGTGAGACTATGGGACGTCAAGACAGGTACCTGTAAGACCATGAGTGGTCACACTAGTTATGTATATTCTGTGGCTATATCCAGTGATTCAGAGTTCATCGTATCGGGAAGTTAGGATTATACGGTGAGACTATGGGACGTCAAGACAGGTACCTGTAAGACCATGAGTGGTCACACAAATTAGGTATATGCTGTGGCTATATCCAGTGATTCAGAGTTCATCGTATCGGGAAGTGCAGATTATACGGTGAGACTATGGGACGTCAAGACAGGTACCTGTAAGACCATGAGTGGTCACACAAATTAGGTATATGCTGTGGCTATATCCAGTGATTCAGAGTTCATCGTATCGGGAAGTGCAGATTATACGGTGAGACTATGGGACGTCAAGACAGGTACCTGTAAGACCATGAGTGGTCACACAGGTTATGTATGATCTGTGGCTATATCCAGTGATTCAGAGTTCATCGTATCGGGAAGTCATGATTATACGGTGAGACTATGGGACGTCAAGACAGGTACCTGTAAGACCATGAGTGGTCACACTAGTTATGTATATTCTGTGGCTATATCCAGTGATTCAGAGTTCATCGTATCGGGAAGTGTAGATAAGACGGTGAGACTATAGGACGTCAAGACAGGTACCTGTAAGACCATGAGTGGTCACACAGGTTATGTATGATCTGTGGCTATATCCAGTGATTCAGAGTTCATCGTATCGGGAAGTCATGATTATACGGTGAGACTATGGGACGTCAAGACAGGTACCTGTAAGACCATGAGTGGTCACACAGGTTATGTATGATCTGTGGCTATATCCAGTGATTCAGAGTTCATCGTATCGGGAAGTGCAGATTATACGGTGAGACTATGGGACGTCAAGACAGGTACCTGTAAGACCATGAGTGGTCACACAAATTAGGTATATGCTGTGGCTATATCCAGTGATTCAGAGTTCATCGTATCGGGAAGTCATGATTATACGGTGAGACTATGGGACGTCAAGACAGGTACCTGTAAGACCATGAGTGGTCACACTAGTAATGTATATTCTGTGGCTATATCCAGTGATTCAGAGTTCATCGTATCGGGAAGTCATGATTATACGGTGAGACTATAGGACGTCAAGACAGGTACCTGTAAGACCATGAGTGGTCACACAGGTTATGTATGATCTGTGGCTATATCCAGTGATTCAGAGTTCATCGTATCGGGAAGTCATGATTATACGGTGAGACTATGGGACGTCAAGACAGGTACCTGTAAGACCATGAGTGGTCACACTAGTTATGTATATTCTGTGGCTATATCCAGTGATTCAGAGTTCATCGTATCGGGAAGTGTAGATAAGACGGTGAGACTATGGGACGTCAAGACAGGTACCTGTAAGACCATGAGTGGTCACACAGGTTATGTATGATCTGTGGCTATATCCAGTGATTCAGAGTTCATCGTATCGGGAAGTCATGATTATACGGTGAGACTATGGGACGTCAAGACAGGTACCTGTAAGACCATGAGTGGTCACACAGGTTATGTATGATCTGTGGCTATATCCAGTGATTCAGAGTTCATCGTATCGGGAAGTGCAGATTATACGGTGAGACTATGGGACGTCAAGACAGGTACCTGTAAGACCATGAGTGGTCACACAAATTAGGTATATGCTGTGGCTATATCCAGTGATTCAGAGTTCATCGTATCGGGAAGTCATGATTATACGGTGAGACTATGGGACGTCAAGACAGGTACCTGTAAGACCATGAGTGGTCACACTAGTAATGTATATTCTGTGGCTATATCCAGTGATTCAGAGTTCATCGTATCGGGAAGTCATGATTATACGGTGAGACTATAGGACGTCAAGACAGGTACCTGTAAGACCATGAGTGGTCACACAGGTTATGTATGATCTGTGGCTATATCCAGTGATTCAGAGTTCATCGTATCGGGAAGTCATGATTATACGGTGAGACTATGGGACGTCAAGACAGGTACCTGTAAGACCATGAGTGGTCACACAGGTTATGTATGATCTGTGGCTATATCCAGTGATTCAGAGTTCATCGTATCGGGAAGTCATGATTATACGGTGAGACTATGGGACGTCAAGACAGGTACCTGTAAGATCATGAGTGGTCACACAGGTTATGTATGATCTGTGGCTATATCCAGTGATTCAGAGTTCATCGTATCGGGAAGTCATGATTATACGGTGAGACTATGGGACGTCAAGACAGGTACCTGTAAGACCATGAGTGGTCACACAAATTATATATCAGCTGTGGCTATATCCAGTGATTCAGAGTTCATCGTATCGGGAAGTCATGATTATACGGTGAGACTATGGGACGTCAAGACAGGTACCTGTAAGACCATGAGTGGTCACACAGGTTATGTATGATCTGTGGCTATATCCAGTGATTCAGAGTTCATCGTATCGGGAAGTCATGATTATACGGTGAGACTATGGGACGTCAAGACAGGTACCTGTAAGACCATGAGTGGTCACACTAGTTATGTATATTCTGTGGCTATATCCAGTGATTCAGAGTTCATCGTATCGGGAAGTGTAGATAAGACGGTGAGACTATAGGACGTCAAGACAGGTACCTGTAAGACCATGAGTGGTCACACAGGTTATGTATGATCTGTGGCTATATCCAGTGATTCAGAGTTCATCGTATCGGGAAGTCATGATTATACGGTGAGACTATGGGACGTCAAGACAGGTACCTGTAAGACCATGAGTGGTCACACAAATTAGGTATATGCTGTGGCTATATCCAGTGATTCAGAGTTCATCGTATCGGGAAGTGCAGATTATACGGTGAGACTATGGGACGTCAAGACAGGTACCTGTAAGACCATGAGTGGTCACACTAGTAATGTATATTCTGTGGCTATATCCAGTGATTCAGAGTTCATCGTATCGGGAAGTCATGATTATACGGTGAGACTATGGGACGTCAAGACAGGTACCTGTAAGACCATGAGTGGTCACACAGGTTATGTATGATCTGTGGCTATATCCAGTGATTCAGAGTTCATCGTATCGGGAAGTCATGATTATACGGTGAGACTATGGGACGTCAAGACAGGTACCTGTAAGACCATGAGTGGTCACACAGGTTATGTATGATCTGTGGCTATATCCAGTGATTCAGAGTTCATCGTATCGGGAAGTGCAGATTATACGGTGAGACTATGGGACGTCAAGACAGGTACCTGTAAGACCATGAGTGGTCACACAAATTAGGTATATGCTGTGGCTATATCCAGTGATTCAGAGTTCATCGTATCGGGAAGTCATGATTATACGGTGAGACTATGGGACGTCAAGACAGGTACCTGTAAGACCATGAGTGGTCACACTAGTAATGTATATTCTGTGGCTATATCCAGTGATTCAGAGTTCATCGTATCGGGAAGTCATGATTATACGGTGAGACTATGGGACGTCAAGACAGGTACCTGTAAGACCATGAGTGGTCACACAGGTTATGTATGATCTGTGGCTATATCCAGTGATTCAGAGTTCATCGTATCGGGAAGTCATGATTATACGGTGAGACTATGGGACGTCAAGACAGGTACCTGTAAGACCATGAGTGGTCACACAAATTAGGTATATGCTGTGGCTATATCCAGTGATTCAGAGTTCATCGTATCGGGAAGTCATGATTATACGGTGAGACTATGGGACGTCAAGACAGGTACCTGTAAGACCATGAGTGGTCACACAAATTAGGTATATGCTGTGGCTATATCCAGTGATTCAGAGTTCATCGTATCGGGAAGTCATGATTATACGGTGAGACTATGGGACGTCAAGACAGGTACCTGTAAGACCATGAGTGGTCACACAAATTAGGTATATGCTGTGGCTATATCCAGTGATTCAGAGTTCATCGTATCGGGAAGTCATGATTATACGGTGAGACTATGGGACGTCAAGACAGGTACCTGTAAGACCATGAGTGGTCACACAAATTAGGTATATGCTGTGGCTATATCCAGTGATTCAGAGTTCATCGTATCGGGAAGTGCAGATTATACGGTGAGACTATGGGACGTCAAGACAGGTACCTGTAAGACCATGAGTGGTCACACAAATTAGGTATATGCTGTGGCTATATCCAGTGATTCAGAGTTCATCGTATCGGGAAGTCATGATTATACGGTGAGACTATGGGACGTCAAGACAGGTACCTGTAAGACCATGAGTGGTCACACAAATTAGGTATATGCTGTGGCTATATCCAGTGATTCAGAGTTCATCGTATCGGGAAGTCATGATTATACGGTGAGACTATGGGACGTCAAGACAGGTACCTGTAAGACCATGAGTGGTCACACAAATTAGGTATATGCTGTGGCTATATCCAGTGATTCAGAGTTCATCGTATCGGGAAGTCATGATTATACGGTGAGACTATGGGACGTCAAGACAGGTACCTGTAAGACCATGAGTGGTCACACAAATTAGGTATATGCTGTGGCTATATCCAGTGATTCAGAGTTCATCGTATCGGGAAGTGCAGATTATACGGTGAGACTATGGGACGTCAAGACAGGTACCTGTAAGACCATGAGTGGTCACACTAGTTATGTATATTCTGTGGCTATATCCAGTGATTCAGAGTTCATCGTATCGGGAAGTCATGATTATACGGTGAGACTATGGGACGTCAAGACAGGTACCTGTAAGACCATGAGTGGTCACACTAGTAATGTATATTCTGTGGCTATATCCAGTGATTCAGAGTTCATCGTATCGGGAAGTCATGATTATACGGTGAGACTATGGGACGTCAAGACAGGTACCTGTAAGACCATGAGTGGTCACACAGGTTATGTATGATCTGTGGCTATATCCAGTGATTCAGAGTTCATCGTATCGGGAAGTCATGATTATACGGTGAGACTATGGGACGTCAAGACAGGTACCTGTAAGACCATGAGTGGTCACACAAATTAGGTATATGCTGTGGCTATATCCAGTGATTCAGAGTTCATCGTATCGGGAAGTGCAGATTAGACGGTGAGACTATGGGACGTCAAGACAGGTACCTGTAAGACCATGAGTGGTCACACAAATTAGGTATATGCTGTGGCTATATCCAGTGATTCAGAGTTCATCGTATCGGGAAGTCATGATTATACGGTGAGACTATGGGACGTCAAGACAGGTACCTGTAAGACCATGAGTGGTCACACTAGTAATGTATATTCTGTGGCTATATCCAGTGATTCAGAGTTCATCGTATCGGGAAGTTAGGATTATACGGTGAGACTATGGGACGTCAAGACAGGTACCTGTAAGACCATGAGTGGTCACACTAGTTATGTATATTCTGTGGCTATATCCAGTGATTCAGAGTTCATCGTATCGGGAAGTTAGGATTATACGGTGAGACTATGGGACGTCAAGACAGGTACCTGTAAGACCATGAGTGGTCACACAAATT
>CAMPDV010007519.1:0-13313 GCA_946699065.1 Loxodes magnus
ATACTACTTAAATCGAAATTCCATCTTCATTTCTTACTCTACTTCTTCACTTTTTTAAATACTTAATACTTCTCAAAGCATACTACTTAAAACTGAAATTCTATCAGCTTTTCTTACTTTACTTCTACACTTTTCTAAATACTTAATACTTCTCAAAGCATACTCCTTAAATCGAAATACCATCTTCATTTCTTACTCTACTTCTTAACTTTTCTAAATACTTAATACTTCTCAAAACATACTACTTAAATCGAAATTCCATCTTCATTTTTTAATCTACTTCTTCACTTTTCAAAATACTTAATACTTCTCAAAGCATACTACTTAAAACTGAAATTCCATCTTCATTTCTTACTCTACTTCTACACTTTTCTAAATACTTAATACTTCTCAAAGCATACTAATAAAATCGAAATTCCATCTTCATTTCTTACTTTACTTCTTCACTTTTCTAAATACTTAATACTTCTCAAAACATACTACTTAAATCGAAATTCCATCTTCATTTCTTACTCTACATTTCTTACTTAACTTCACTTTTCTAAATACTTAATACTTCTCAAAGCATACTACTTAAATCTGAAATTCTATCTTCATTTTTTAATCTACTTCTTCACTTTTCTAAATACTTAATACTTCTCAAAGCATACTACTTAAAACTGAAATTCCATCTTCATTTCTTACTTAACTTCTTAACTTTTCTAAATACTTAATACTTCTCAAAGCATACTACTTAAATCTGAAATTCCATCTTCATTTCTTACTCTACTTCTTCACTTTTCTAAATACTTAATACTTCTCAAAACATACTACCTTAAATCGAAATTCCATCTTCATTTCTTACTTTACTTCTTAACTTTTCTAAATACTTAATACTTCTCAAAGCATACTACTTAAATCTGAAATTCCATCTTCATTTTTCTTACTCTACTTTACTTTCACTTTTCTAAATACTTAATACTTCTCAAAAGCATACTACTTAAATCGAAATTCCATCTTCATTTCTTACTTACTTCTTAACTTTTCTAAATACTTAATACTTCTCAAAACATACTACTTAAATCGAAATTCCATCTTCATTTTTTAATCTACTTCTTCACTTTTCAAAATACTTAATACTTCTCAAAGCATACTACTTAAAACTGAAATTCTATCAGCTTTTCTTACTCTACTTCTTCACTTTTCTAAATACTTAATACTTCTCAAAGCATACTACTTAAATCTGAAATTCCATCTTCATTTTCTTACTCTACTTCTTCACTTTTCTAAATACTTAATACTTCTCAAAGCATACTACTTAAATCTGAAATTCTATCAGCTTTTCTTACTCTACTTCTTCACTTTTCTAAATACTTAATACTTCTCAAAGCATACTACTTAAAACTGAAATTCTATCTTCTTTTCTTACTCTACTTCTTCACTTTTCTAAATACTTAATACTTCTCAAAGCATACTACTTAAATCTGAAATTCTATCTTCTTTTCTTACTTTACTTCTTCACTTTTCTAAATACTTAATACTTCTCAAAGCATACTACTTAAATCGAAATTCCATCTTCATTTCTTACTCTACTTCTTCACTTTTCTAAATACTTAATACTTCTCAAAGCATACTACTTAAAACTGAAATTCCATCTTCTTTTCTTACTCTACTTCTACACTTTTCTAAATACTTAATACTTCTCAAAGCATACTACTTAAAACTGAAATTCCATCTTCATTTCTTACTCTACTTCTTCACTTTTCTAAATACTTAATACTTCTCAAAGCATACTACTTAAATCGAAATTCCATCTTCATTTCTTACTTTACTTCTTCACTTTTCTAAATACTTAATACTTCTCAAAACATACTACTTAAATCGAAATTCCATCTTCATTTCTTACTCTACTTCTTCACTTTTCTAAATACTTAATACTTCTCAAAGCATACTACTTAAATCGAAATTCCATCAGCTTTTCTTACTCTACTTCTTCACTTTTCTAAATACTTAATACTTCTCAAAGCATACTACTTAAAACTGAAATTCCATCTTCTTTTCTTACTCTACTTCTTCACTTTTCTAAATACTTAATACTTCTCAAAGCATACTACTTAAAACTGAAATTCCATCTTCATTTCTTACTCTACTTCTTCACTTTTCTAAATACTTAATACTTCTCAAAGCATACTACTTAAAACTGAAATTCCATCTTCATTTCTTACTCTACTTCTACACTTTTCTAAATACTTAATACTTCTCAAAGCATACTACTTAAAACTGAAATTCCATCTTCATTTCTTACTCTACTTCTACACTTTTCTAAATACTTAATACTTCTCAAAGCATACTACTTAAATCGAAATTCCATCAGCTTTTCTTACTCTACTTCTTCACTTTTCTAAATACTTAATACTTCTCAAAGCATACTACTTAAATCGAAATTCCATCTTCATTTCTTACTCTACTTTTTAACTTTTTTAAATACTTAATACTTCTCAAAGCATACTACTTAAAACTGAAATTCTATCAGCTTTTCTTACTTTACTTCTACACTTTTCTAAATACTTAATACTTCTCAAAGCATACTACTTAAAACTGAAATTCCATCTTCATTTCTTACTCTACTTCTTAACTTTTCTAAATACTTAATACTTCTCAAAACATACTACTTAAATCGAAATTCCATCTTCATTTCTTACTCTACTTTTTAACTTTTTTAAATACTTAATACTTCTCAAAGCATACTACTTAAATCGAAATTCCATCTTCATTTCTTACTTTACTTCTTCACTTTTCTAAATACTTAATACTTCTCAAAGCATACTACTTAAATCGAAATTCCATCTTCTTTTCTTACTTTACTTCTTCACTTTTCTAAATACTTAATACTTCTCAAAGCATACTACTTAAATCGAAATTCCATCTTCATTTCTTACTCTACTTCTTCACTTTTCTAAATACTTAATACTTCTCAAAGCATACTACTTAAAACTGAAATTCCATCTTCTTTTCTTACTCTACTTCTTCACTTTTCTAAATACTTAATACTTCTCAAAGCATACTACTTAAATCGAAATTCCATCTTCATTTCTTACTCTACTTCTTCACTTTTCTAAATACTTAATACTTCTCAAAGCATACTACTTAAATCGAAATTCCATCTTCATTTCTTACTTACTTCTTCACTTTTCTAAATACTTAATACTTCTCAAAGCATACTACTTAAAACTGAAATTCCATCTTCATTTCTTACTTTACTTCTACACTTTTCTAAATACTTAATACTTCTCAAAGCATACTCCTTAAAACGAAATTCCATCTTCATTTCTTACTTTACTTCTTCACTTTTCTAAATACTTAATACTTCTCAAAACATACTACTTAAATCTGAAATTCCATCTTCATTTCTTACTCTACTTCTTCACTTTTCTAAATACTTAATACTTCTCAAAGCATACTACTTAAAACTGAAATTCCATCTTCATTTCTTACTTTACTTCTTCACTTTTCTAAATACTTAATACTTCTCAAAGCATACTACTTAAATCGAAATTCCATCTTCATTTCTTACTCTACTTCTTCACTTTTCTAAATACTTAATACTTCTCAAAACATACTACTTAAATCGAAATTCCATCTTCATTTTTTAATCTACTTCTTCACTTTTCAAAATACTTAATACTTCTCAAAGCATACTACTTAAAACTGAAATTCCATCTTCATTTCTTACTCTACTTCTTCACTTTTCTAAATACTTAATACTTCTCAAAGCATACTACTTAAATCGAAATTCCATCTTCATTTCTTACTTAACTTCTTAACTTTTCTAAATACTTAATACTTCTCAAAGCATACTCCTTAAATCGAAATTCCATCTTCATTTCTTACTCTACTTTTTAACTTTTTTAAATACTTAATACTTCTCAAAGCATACTACTTAAAACTGAAATTCTATCAGCTTTTCTTACTTTACTTCTACACTTTTCTAAATACTTAATACTTCTCAAAGCATACTCCTTAAATCGAAATACCATCTTCATTTCTTACTCTACTTCTTCACTTTTCTAAATACTTAATACTTCTCAAAACATACTACTTAAATCGAAATTCCATCTTCACTTCTTTTTTAATCTACTTCTTCACTTTTCTAAATACTTAATACTTCTCAAAGCATACTACTTAAAACTGAAATTCCATCTTCATTTCTTACTCTACTTCTACACTTTTCTAAATACTTAATACTTCTCAAAGCATACTACTTAAAACTGAAATTCCATCAGCTTTTCTTACTCTACTTCTTCACTTTTCTAAATACTTAATACTTCTCAAAGCATACTCCTTAAATCGAAATTCCATCTTCATTTCTTACTCTACTTTTTAACTTTTCTAAATACTTAATACTTCTCAAAGCATACTACTTAAATCTGAAATTCTATCTTCATTTTTTACTCTACTTCTTCACTTTTCTAAATACTTAATACTTCTCAAAGCATACTACTTAAAACTGAAATTCCATCTTCATTTCTTACTCTACTTCTACACTTTTCTAAATACTTAATACTTCTCAAAGCATACTCCTTCTAAAATCGAAATTCCATCTTCATTTCTTACTCTACTTCTTCACTTTTCTAAATACTTAATACTTCTCAAAGCATACTCCTTAAATCGAAATTCCATCTTCATTTCTTACTCTACTTTTTAACTTTTTTAAATACTTAATACTTCTCAAAGCATACTACTTAAAACTGAAATTCTATCAGCTTTTCTTACTTTACTTCTACACTTTTCTAAATACTTAATACTTCTCAAAGCATACTCCTTAAATCGAAATACCATCTTCATTTCTTACTCTACTTCTTAACTTTTCTAAATACTTAATACTTCTCAAAACATACTACTTAAATCGAAATTCCATCTTCATTTTTTAATCTACTTCTTCACTTTTCAAAATACTTAATACTTCTCAAAGCATACTACTTAAAACTGAAATTCCATCTTCATTTCTTACTCTACTTCTACACTTTTCTAAATACTTAATACTTCTCAAAGCATACTACTTAAAATCGAAATTCCATCAGCTTTTCTTACTTACTTCTTCACTTTTCTAAATACTTAATACTTCTCAAAGCATACTCCTTAAATCGAAATTCCATCTTCATTTCTTACTCTACTTCTTCACTTTTCTAAATACTTAATACTTCTCAAAGCATACTACTTAAATCGAAATTCCATCTTCATTTCTTACTCTACTTCTTAACTTTTCTAAATACTTAATACTTCTCAAAGCATACTACTTAAAACTGAAATTCTATCAGCTTTTCTTACTTTACTTCTACACTTTTCTAAATACTTAATACTTCTCAAAGCATACTACTTAAAACTGAAATTCCATCTTCTTTTCTTACTTTACTTCTTACACTTTTCTAAATACTTAATACTTCTCAAAACATACTACTTAAATCGAAATTCCATCTTCATTTCTTACTCTACTTCTTCACTTTTCTAAATACTTAATACTTCTCAAAGCATACTACTTAAATCGAAATTCCATCTTCATTTCTTACTCTACTTTTTCACTTTTTTAAATACTTAATACTTCTCAAAGCATACTACTTAAAACTGAAATTCTATCTTCTTTTCTTACTTACTTCTTCACTTTTCTAAATACTTAATACTTCTCAAAGCATACTACTTAAATCGAAATTCCATCTTCATTTCTTACTCTACTTCTTCACTTTTCTAAATACTTAATACTTCTCAAAGCATACTACTTAAATCGAAATTCCATCTTCATTTCTTACTCTACTTCTTCACTTTTCTAAATACTTAATACTTCTCAAAGCATACTACTTAAAACTGAAATTCCATCTTCATTTCTTACTTTACTTCTACACTTTTCTAAATACTTAATACTTCTCAAAGCATACTCCTTAAAACTGAAATTCCATCTTCATTTCTTACTCTACTTCTTCACTTTTCTAAATACTTAATACTTCTCAAAGCATACTACTTAAATCTGAAATTCTATCTTCTTTTCTTACTCTACTTCTTCACTTTTCTAAATACTTAATACTTCTCAAAGCATACTCCTTAAATCGAAATACCATCTTCATTTCTTACTTTACTTCTTCACTTTTCTAAATACTTAATACTTCTCAAAGCATACTACTTAAATCGAAATTCCATCTTCATTTCTTACTTTACTTCTTCACTTTTCTAAATACTTAATACTTCTCAAAAGCATACTACTTAAATCGAAATTCCATCTTCATTTTCTTATCTACTTCTTCACTTTTCTAAATACTTAATACTTCTCAAAGCATACTACTTAAAACTGAAATTCCATCAGCTTTTCTTACTCTACTTCTTCACTTTTCTAAATACTTAATACTTCTCAAAGCATACTCCTTAAATCGAAATTCCATCTTCATTTCTTACTTAACTTCTTAACTTTTCTAAATACTTAATACTTCTCAAAGCATACTCCTTAAATCGAAATTCCATCTTCATTTCTTACTCTACTTTTTAACTTTTTTAAATACTTAATACTTCTCAAAGCATACTACTTAAAACTGAAATTCTATCAGCTTTTCTTACTTTACTTCTACACTTTTCTAAATACTTAATACTTCTCAAAGCATACTCCTTAAATCGAAATTCCATCTTCATTTCTTACTCTACTTCTTCACTTTTCTAAATACTTAATACTTCTCAAAGCATACTACTTAAATCGAAATTCCATCTTCATTTCTTACTCTACTTCTTCACTTTTCTAAATACTTAATACTTCTCAAAGCATACTACTTAAAACTGAAATTCCATCTTCATTTCTTACTCTACTTCTACACTTTTCTAAATACTTAATACTTCTCAAAGCATACTACTTAAATCGAAATTCCATCTTCTTTTCTTACTCTACTTCTTCACTTTTCTAAATACTTAATACTTCTCAAAGCATACTCCTTAAATCGAAATTCCATCTTCATTTCTTACTCTACTTTTAACTTTTTTAAATACTTAATACTTCTCAAAGCATACTACTTAAATCTGAAATTCCATCTTCATTTTTTAATCTACTTCTTCACTTTTCTAAATACTTAATACTTCTCAAAGCATACTACTTAAAACTGAAATTCCATCTTCATTTCTTACTCTACTTCTACACTTTTCTAAATACTTAATACTTCTCAAAGCATACTACTTAAATCGAAATTCCATCTTCTTTTCTTACTCTACTTCTTCACTTTTCTAAATACTTAATACTTCTCAAAGCATACTCCTTAAATCGAAATTCCATCTTCATTTCTTACTCTACTTTTTAACTTTTTTAAATACTTAATACTTCTCAAAGCATACTACTTAAAACTGAAATTCTATCAGCTTTTCTTACTTTACTTCTACACTTTTCTAAATACTTAATACTTCTCAAAGCATACTCCTTAAATCGAAATACCATCTTCATTTCTTACTCTACTTCTTCACTTTTCTAAATACTTAATACTTCTCAAAACATACTACTTAAATCGAAATTCCATCTTCATTTTTTACTCTACTTCTTCACTTTTCTAAATACTTAATACTTCTCAAAGCATACTACTTAAAACTGAAATTCCATCTTCATTTCTTACTCTACTTCTTACACTTTTCTAAATACTTAATACTTCTCAAAGCATACTACTTAAATCTGAAATTCCATCAGCTTTTCTTACTCTACTTCTTCACTTTTCTAAATACTTAATACTTCTCAAAGCATACTCCTTAAATCGAAATTCCATCTTCATTTCTTACTCTACTTCTTCACTTTTCTAAATACTTAATACTTCTCAAAGCATACTACTTAAATCGAAATTCCATCTTCATTTCTTACTCTACTTTTTAACTTTTTTAAATACTTAATACTTCTCAAAGCATACTACTTAAAACTGAAATTCTATCAGCTTTTCTTACTTTACTTCTACACTTTTCTAAATACTTAATACTTCTCAAAGCATACTACTTAAATCGAAATACCATCTTCATTTCTTACTTTACTTCTTCACTTTTCTAAATACTTAATACTTCTCAAAACATACTACTTAAATCGAAATTCCATCTTCATTTCTTACTCTACTTCTTCACTTTTCTAAATACTTAATACTTCTCAAAACATACTACTTAAATCGAAATTCCATCTTCATTTTTTAATCTACTTCTTCACTTTTCTAAATACTTAATACTTCTCAAAGCATACTACTTAAAACTGAAATTCCATCTTCTTTTCTTACTCTACTTCTTCACTTTTCTAAATACTTAATACTTCTCAAAGCATACTCCTTAAATCGAAATTCCATCTTCATTTCTTACTCTACTTCTTAACTTTTTTAAATACTTAATACTTCTCAAAGCATACTACTTAAAACTGAAATTCTATCAGCTTTTCTTACTTTACTTCTACACTTTTCTAAATACTTAATACTTCTCAAAGCATACTCCTTAAATCGAAATTCCATCTTCATTTCTTACTCTACTTCTTCACTTTTCTAAATACTTAATACTTCTCAAAGCATACTACTTAAAACTGAAATTCCATCTTCTTTTCTTACTTTACTTCTACACTTTTCTAAATACTTAATACTTCTCAAAGCATACTACTTAAAACTGAAATTCCATCTTCATTTCTTACTCTACTTCTTCACTTTTCTAAATACTTAATACTTCTCAAAGCATACTACTTAAATCGAAATTCCATCTTAATATCTTAATACTTCTCAAAGCATACTACTTAAAACTTACTCTTACTTCTTCACTTTTCTAAATACTTAATACTTCTCAAAGCATACTCCTTAAATCGAAATTCCATCTTCATTTCTTACTCTACTTTTTAACTTTTTTAAATACTTAATACTTCTCAAAGCATACTACTTAAAACTGAAATTCTATCAGCTTTTCTTACTTTACTTCTACACTTTTCTAAATACTTAATACTTCTCAAAGCATACTCCTTAAATCGAAATACCATCTTCATTTCTTACTCTACTTCTTCACTTTTCTAAATACTTAATACTTCTCAAAACATACTACTTAAATCGAAATTCCATCTTCATTTTTTAATCTACTTCTTCACTTTTCAAAATACTTAATACTTCTCAAAGCATACTACTTAAAACTGAAATTCCATCTTCATTTCTTACTCTACTTCTACACTTTTCTAAATACTTAATAATACTTCTCAAAGCATACTACTTAAAACTCGAAATTCCATCTTCATTTCTTACTCTACTTCTTCACTTTTCTAAATACTTAATACTTCTCAAAGCATACTCCTTAAATCGAAATTCCATCTTCATTTCTTACTCTACTTCTTCACTTTTCTAAATACTTAATACTTCTCAAAGCATACTACTTAAAACTGAAATTCCATCTTCATTTCTTACTCTACTTCTAACTTTTTTAAATACTTAATACTTCTCAAAGCATACTACTTAAAACTGAAATTCTATCAGCTTTTCTTACTTTACTTCTACACTTTTCTAAATACTTAATACTTCTCAAAGCATACTCCTTAAATCGAAATACCATCTTCATTTCTTACTTTACTTCTTCACTTTTCTAAATACTTAATACTTCTCAAAACATACTACTTAAATCGAAATTCCATCTTCATTTCTTACTCTACTTCTTCACTTTTCTAAATACTTAATACTTCTCAAAGCATACTACTTAAATCGAAATTCCATCTTCATTTCTTACTTTACTTCTTCACTTTTCTAAATACTTAATACTTCTCAAAACTTTTCATACTACTTAAATCGAAATTCCATCTTCATTTTTTAATCTACTTCTTCACTTTTCAAAATACTTAATACTTCTCAAAGCATACTACTTAAAACTGAAATTCCATCTTCATTTCTTACTCTACTTCTTCACTTTTCTAAATACTTAATACTTCTCAAAGCATACTCCTTAAATCGAAATTCCATCTTCATTTCTTACTCTACTTTTTAACTTTTTTAAATACTTAATACTTCTCAAAGCATACTACTTAAAACTGAAATTCTATCAGCTTTTCTTACTTTACTTCTACACTTTTCTAAATACTTAATACTTCTCAAAGCATACTCCTTAAATCGAAATACCATCTTCATTTCTTACTCTACTTCTTCACTTTTCTAAATACTTAATACTTCTCAAAACATACTACTTAAATCGAAATTCCATCTTCTTTTCTTACTCTACTTCTTCACTTTTCTAAATACTTAATACTTCTCAAAGCATACTACTTAAAACTGAAATTCCATCTTCATTTCTTACTCTACTTCTACACTTTTCTAAATACTTAATACTTCTCAAAGCATACTACTTAAATCGAAATTCCATCTTCATTTCTTACTTACTTCTTCACTTTTCTAAATACTTAATACTTCTCAAAACATACTACTTAAAACTGAAATTCCATCTTCATTTCTTACTCTACTTCTACACTTTTCTAAATACTTAATACTTCTCAAAGCATACTACTTAAAACTGAAATTCCATCTTCATTTCTTACTCTACTTCTTCACTTTTCTAAATACTTAATACTTCTCAAAACATACTACTTAAATCGAAATTCCATCTTCATTTTTTAATCTACTTCTTCACTTTTCAAAATACTTAATACTTCTCAAAGCATACTACTTAAAACTGAAATTCCATCTTCATTTCTTACTCTACTTCTTACACTTTTCTAAATACTTAATACTTCTCAAAGCATACTCCTTAAATCGAAATTCCATCTTCATTTCTTACTCTACTTCTTAACTTTTCTAAATACTTAATACTTCTCAAAGCATACTACTTAAATCGAAATTCCATCTTCATTTCTTACTCTACTTCTTCACTTTTCTAAATACTTAATACTTCTCAAAGCATACTACTTAAAACTGAAATTCCATCTTCATTTCTTACTCTACTTCTTCACTTTTCTAAATACTTAATACTTCTCAAAGCATACTACTTAAAACTGAAATTCCATCTTCATTTCTTACTTAACTTTTCTTAACTTTTTCTAAATACTTAATACTTCTCAAATACATACTACTTAAATCGAAATTCCATCTTCATTTCTTACTCTACTTTTTAACTTTTTTAAATACTTAATACTTCTCAAAGCATACTACTTAAAACTGAAATTCTATCAGCTTTTCTTACTTTACTTCTACACTTTTCTAAATACTTAATACTTCTCAAAGCATACTCCTTAAATCGAAATACCATCTTCATTTCTTACTCTACTTCTTCACTTTTCTAAATACTTAATACTTCTCAAAACATACTACTTAAATCGAAATTCCATCTTCACTTAATTTCTTAACTTCTACTTCTTCACTTTTCTAAATACTTAATACTTCTCAAAGCATACTACTTAAAACTGAAATTCCATCTTCATTTCTTACTCTACTTCTACACTTTTCTAAATACTTAATACTTCTCAAAGCATACTACTTAAAATCGAAATTCCATCTTCATTTCTTACTTACTTCTTACACTTTTCTAAATACTTAATACTTCTCAAAGCATACTACTTAAATCGAAATTCCATCTTCATTTCTTACTCTACTTCTTCACTTTTCTAAATACTTAATACTTCTCAAAGCATACTACTTAAATCGAAATTCCATCTTCATTTCTTACTCTACTTCTTCACTTTTCTAAATACTTAATACTTCTCAAAGCATACTACTTAAAACTGAAATTCCATCTTCATTTCTTACTTTACTTCTACACTTTTCTAAATACTTAATACTTCTCAAAGCATACTACTTAAAACTGAAATTCCATCTTCATTTCTTACTTTACTTCTTCACTTTTCTAAATACTTAATACTTCTCAAAGCATACTCCTTAAATCGAAATTCCATCTTCATTTCTTACTCTACTTTTTAACTTTTTTAAATACTTAATACTTCTCAAAGCATACTACTTAAAACTGAAATTCTATCAGCTTTTCTTACTTTACTTCTACACTTTTCTAAATACTTAATACTTCTCAAAGCATACTCTTAAAACTGAAATTCCATTTCATTTCTTACTCTACTTCTTCACTTTTCTAAATACTTAATACTTCTCAAAGCATACTACTTAAATCGAAATTCCATCTTCACTTTTTTTCCTTAATCTACTTCTTCACTTTTCTAAATACTTAATACTTCTCAAAGCATACTACTTAAAACTGAAATTCCATCTTCATTTCTTACTTACTTCTTCACTTTTCTAAATACTTAATACTTCTCAAAGCATACTACTTAAATCGAAATTCCATCTTCATTTCTTACTCTACTTCTTCACTTTTCTAAATACTTAATACTTCTCAAAGCATACTACTTAAATCGAAATTCCATCAGCTTTTCTTACTCTACTTCTACACTTTTCTAAATACTTAATACTTCTCAAAGCATACTACTTAAAACTGAAATTCCATCAGCTTTTCTTACTCTACTTCTTCACTTTTCTAAATACTTAATACTTCTCAAAGCATACTCCTTAAATCGAAATTCCATCTTCATTTCTTACTTAACTTCTTAACTTTTCTAAATACTTAATACTTCTCAAAGCATACTACTTAAATCGAAATTCCATCTTCATTTCTTACTCTACTTTTTAACTTTTTTAAATACTTAATACTTCTCAAAGCATACTACTTAAAACTGAAATTCTATCAGCTTTTCTTACTTTACTTCTACACTTTTCTAAATACTTAATACTTCTCAAAGCATACTCCTTAAATCGAAATACCATCTTCATTTCTTACTCTACTTCTTCACTTTTCTAAATACTTAATACTTCTCAAAGCATACTACTTAAATCGAAATTCCATCTTCATTTTTTAATCTACTTCTTCACTTTTCAAAATACTTAATACTTCTCAAAGCATACTACTTAAAACTGAAATTCCATCTTCATTTCTTACTTACTTCTACACTTTTCTAAATACTTAATACTTCTCAAAGCATACTACTAAAATCGAAATTCCATCTTCATTTCTTACTTACTTCTTCACTTTTCTAAATACTTAATACTTCTCAAAGCATACTCCTTAAAACGAAATTCCATCTTCATTTCTTACTCTACTTCTTAACTTTTCTAAATACTTAATACTTCTCAAAACATACTACTTAAATCGAAATTCCATCTTCATTTCTTACTTACTTCTTTACACTTTTCTAAATACTTAATACTTCTCAAAGCATACTACTTAAAACTGAAATTCCATCTTCATTTCTTACTCTACTTCTTCACTTTTCTAAATACTTAATACTTCTCAAAGCATACTACTTAAATCGAAATTCCATCTTCATTTCTTACTTACTTCTT
>CAMPDV010007520.1:0-13417 GCA_946699065.1 Loxodes magnus
AAAAGAGTGTGAAGATCATAATTGAAAGTATCTAGATTTTAAATAAGATTTCTAAGAAAAGTGAATAAGAAAAGATAGAAAAAGAGTGTGAAGATCATAATTGAAAGTATCTAGATTTTAAATAAGATTTCTAAGAAAAGTGAATAAGAAAAGATAGAAAAAGAGAGCGAAGATCATAATTGAAAGTATCTAGATTTTAAATAAGATTTCTAAGAAAAGTGAATAAGAAAAGATAGAAAAAGAGTGTGAAGATCATATTTGAAAGTATCTAGATTTTAAATAAGATTTCTAAGAAAAGTGAATAAGAAAAGATAGAAAAAGAGAGCGAAGATCATAATTGAAAGTATCTAGATTTTAAATAAGATTTCTAAGAAAAGTGAATAAGAAAAGATAGAAAAAGAGTGTGAAGATCATAATTGAAAGTATCTAGAAGTTAAATAAGATTTCTAAGAAAAGTGAATAAGAAAAGATAGAAAAAGAGTGTGAAGATCATAATTGAAAGTATCTAGAAGTTAAATAAGATTTCTAAGAAAAGTGAATAAGAAAAGATAGAAAAAGAGTGTGAAGATCATAATTGAAAGTATCTAGAAGTTAAATAAGATTTCTAAGAAAAGTGAATAAGAAAAGATAGAAAAAAAGGTGAAGATCATAATTGAAAGTATCTCGATTTTAAAGTTAAATAAGATTTCTAAGAAAAGTGAATAAGAAAAGATAGAAAAAGAGTGTGAAGATCATAATTGAAAGTATCTAGAAGTTAAATAAGATTTCTAAGAAAAGTGAATAAGAAAAGATAGAAAAAGAGTGTGAAGATCATAATTGAAAGTATCTAGAAGTTAAATAAGATTTCTAAGAAAAGTGAATAAGAAAAGATAGAAAAAAAGGGTGAAGATCATAATTGAAAGTATCTAGATTTTAAATAAGATTTCTAAGAAAAGTGAATAAGAAAAGATAGAAAAAAAGGGTGAAGATCATAATTGAAAGTATCTAGAAGTTAAATATGATTTCAAAGAAAAGTGAATAAGAAAAGATAGAAAAAGAGTGTGAAGATCATAATTGAAAGTATCTAGATTTTAAATAAGATTTCTAAGAAAAGTGAATAAGAAAAGATAGAAAAAGAGAGCGAAGATCATAATTGAAAGTATCTAGAAGTTAAATAAGATTTCTAAGAAAAGTGAATAAGAAAAGATAGAAAAAGAGTGTGAAGATCATAATTGAAAGTATCTAGAAGTGAAATAAGATTTCTAAGAAAAGTGAATAAGAAAAGATAGAAAAAGAGTGTGAAGATCATAATTGAAAGTATCTAGAAGTTAA
Source organism: Loxodes magnus (assembly GCA_946699065.1). Classification (NCBI taxonomy): domain Eukaryota; phylum Ciliophora; class Karyorelictea; order Loxodida; family Loxodidae; genus Loxodes; species Loxodes magnus. The sequence goes on from CAMPDV010007520.1 coordinate 1,312, forward strand.
ATAAGATTTCTAAGAAAAGTGAATAAGAAAAGATAGAAAAAAAGGTGAAGATCATAATTGAAAGTATCTAGAAGTTAAATAAGATTTCTAAGAAAAGTGAATAAGAAAAGATAGAAAAAAAGGGTGAAGATCATAATTGAAAGTATCTAGAAGTTAAATAAGATTTCTAAGAAAAGTGAATAAGAAAAGTAAGAAAAAAAGGTGAAGATCATAATTGAAAGTATCTAGAAGTTAAATAAGATTTCTAAGAAAAGTGAATAAGAAAAGATAGAAAAAGAGAGCGAAGATCATAATTGAAAGTATCTAGATTTTAAATAAGATTTCTAAGAAAAGTGAATAAGAAAAGATAGAAAAAGAGTGTGAAGATCATAATTGAAAGTATCTAGATTTTAAATAAGATTTCTAAGAAAAGTGAATAAGAAAAGATAGAAAAAGAGTGTGAAGATCATAATTGAAAGTATCTAGATTTTAAATAAGATTTCTAAGAAAAGTGAATAAGAAAAGATAGAAAAAGAGAGCGAAGATCATAATTGAAAGTATCTAGATTTTAAATAAGATTTCTAAGAAAAGTGAATAAGAAAAGATAGAAAAAGAGAGCGAAGATCATAATTGAAAGTATCTAGAAGTTAAATAAGATTTCTAAGAAAAGTGAATAAGAAAAGATAGAAAAAAAGGGTGAAGATCATAATTGAAAGTATCTAGAAGTTAAATAAGATTTCTAAGAAAAGTGAATAAGAAAAGATAGAAAAAGAGAGCGAAGATCATAATTGAAAGTATCTAGAAGTTAAATAAGATTTCTAAGAAAAGTGAATAAGAAAAGTAAGAAAAAAAGGGTGAAGATCATAATTGAAAGTATCTAGAAGTTAAATAAGATTTCTAAGAAAAGTGAATAAGAAAAGATAGAAAAAGAGTGTGAAGATCATAATTGAAAGTATCTAGAAGTTAAATAATATTTCTAAGAAAAGTGAATAAGAAAAGATAGAAAAAGAGTGTGAAGATCATAATTGAAAGTATCTAGAAGTTAAATAAGATTTCTAAGAAAAGTGAATAAGAAAAGATAGAAAAAAAGGGTGAAGATCATAATTGAAAGTATCTAGAAGTTAAATAAGATTTCTAAGAAAAGTGAATAAGAAAAGATAGAAAAAGAGAGCGAAGATCATAATTGAAAGTATCTAGAAGTTAAATAAGATTTCTAAGAAAAGTGAATAAGAAAAGATAGAAAAAGAGAGCGAAGATCATAATTGAAAGTATCTAGAAGTTAAATAAGATTTCTAAGAAAAGTGAATAAGAAAAGATAGAAAAAGAGAGCAAAGATCATAATTGAAAGTATCTAGAAGTTAAATAAGATTTCTAAGAAAAGTGAATAAGAAAAGATAGAAAAAGAGAGCGAAGATCATAATTGAAAGTATCTAGAAGTTAAATAAGATTTCTAAGAAAAGTGAATAAGAAAAGATAGAAAAAAAGGGTGAAGATCATAATTGAAAGTATCTAGAAGTTAAATAAGATTTCTAAGAAAAGTGAATAAGAAAAGATAGAAAAAGAGAGCGAAGATCATAATTGAAAGTATCTAGAAGTTAAATAAGATTTCTAAGAAAAGTGAATAAGAAAAGATAGAAAAAGAGAGCAAAGATCATAATTGAAAGTATCTAGAAGTTAAATAAGATTTCTAAGAAAAGTGAATAAGAAAAGATAGAAAAAGAGAGCGAAGATCATAATTGAAAGTATCTAGAAGTTAAATAAGATTTCTAAGAAAAGTGAATAAGAAAAGATAGAAAAAGAGTGTGAAGATCATAATTGAAAGTATCTAGAAGTTAAATAAGATTTCTAAGAAAAGTGAATAAGAAAAGATAGAAAAAGAGTGTGAAGATCATAATTGAAAGTATCTAGAAGTTAAATAAGATTTCTAAGAAAAGTGAATAAGAAAAGATAGAAAAAAAGGTGAAGATCATAATTGAAAGTATCTAGAAGTTAAATAAGATTTCTAAGAAAAGTGAATAAGAAAAGATAGAAAAAAAGGGTGAAGATCATAATTGAAAGTATCTAGAAGTTAAATAAGATTTCTAAGAAAAGTGAATAAGAAAAGTAAGAAAAAAAGGTGAAGATCATAATTGAAAGTATCTAGAAGTTAAATAATATTTCTAAGAAAAGTGAATAAGAAAAGATAGAAAAAAAGGGTGAAGATCATAATTGAAAGTATCTAGAAGTTAAATAAGATTTCTAAGAAAAGTGAATAAGAAAAGATAGAAAAAGAGAGCGAAGATCATAATTGAAAGTATCTAGAAGTTAAATAAGATTTCTAAGAAAAGTGAATAAGAAAAGTAAGAAAAAAAGGGTGAAGATCATAATTGAAAGTATCTAGAAGTTAAATAAGATTTCTAAGAAAAGTGAATAAGAAAAGATAGAAAAAGAGTGTGAAGATCATAATTGAAAGTATCTAGAAGTTAAATAAGATTTCTAAGAAAAGTGAATAAGAAAAGATAGAAAAAGAGTGTGAAGATCATAATTGAAAGTATCTAGAAGTTAAATAAGATTTCTAAGAAAAGTGAATAAGAAAAGTAAGAAAAAAAGGGTGAAGATCATAATTGAAAGTATCTAGAAGTTAAATAATATTTCTAAGAAAAGTGAATAAGAAAAGATAGAAAAAGAGTGTGAAGATCATAATTGAAAGTATCTAGATTTTATATAAGATTTCTAAGAAAAGTGAATAAGAAAAGATAGAAAAAGAGAGCGAAGATCATAATTGAAAGTATCTAGATTTTAAATAAGATTTCTAAGAAAAGTGAATAAGAAAAGATAGAAAAAGAGTGTGAAGATCATAATTGAAAGTATCTAGATTTTATATAAGATTTCTAAGAAAAGTGAATAAGAAAAGATAGAAAAAGAGAGCGAAGATCATAATTGAAAGTATCTAGAAGTGAAATAAGATTTCTAAGAAAAGTGAATAAGAAAAGATAGAAAAAAAGGGTGAAGATCATAATTGAAAGTATCTAGAAGTTAAATAAGATTTCTAAGAAAATTGAATAAGAAAAGATAGAAAGAGAGAGCAAAGATCATAATTGAAAGTATCTAGATTTTAAATAAGATTTCTAAGAAAAGTGAATAAGAAAAGATAGAAAAAGAGTGTGAAGATCATAATTGAAAGTATCTAGAAGTTAAATAAGATTTCTAAGAAAAGTGAATAAGAAAAGATAGAAAAAGAGTGTGAAGATCATAATTGAAAGTATCTAGAAGTTAAATAAGATTTCTAAGAAAAGTGAATAAGAAAAGATAGAAAAAGAGTGTGAAGATCATAATTGAAAGTATCTAGAAGTTAAATAATATTTCTAAGAAAAGTGAATAAGAAAAGATAGAAAAAGAGTGTGAAGATCATAATTGAAAGTATCTAGAAGTTAAATAAGATTTCTAAGAAAAGTGAATAAGAAAAGATAGAAAAAGAGTGTGAAGATCATAATTGAAAGTATCTAGAAGTTAAATAAGATTTCTAAGAAAAGTGAATAAGAAAAGATAGAAAAAGAGTGTGAAGATCATAATTGAAAGTATCTAGAAGTTAAATAAGATTTCTAAGAAAAGTGAATAAGAAAAGATAGAAAAAGAGTGTGAAGATCATAATTGAAAGTATCTAGAAGTTAAATAAGATTTCTAAGAAAAGTGAATAAGAAAAGATAGAAAGAGAGAGCAAAGATCATAATTGAAAGTATCTAGAAGTTAAATAATATTTCTAAGAAAAGTGAATAAGAAAAGATAGAAAAAGAGTGTGAAGATCATAATTGAAAGTATCTAGAAGTTAAATAAGATTTCTAAGAAAAGTGAATAAGAAAAGATAGAAAAAGAGTGTGAAGATCATAATTGAAAGTATCTAGAAGTTAAATAAGATTTCTAAGAAAAGTGAATAAGAAAAGATAGAAAAAGAGTGTGAAGATCATAATTGAAAGTATCTAGAAGTTAAATAAGATTTCTAAGAAAAGTGAATAAGAAAAGATAGAAAAAGAGTGTGAAGATCATAATTGAAAGTATCTAGAAGTTAAATAAGATTTCTAAGAAAAGTGAATAAGAAAAGATAGAAAAAGAGTGTGAAGATCATAATTGAAAGTATCTAGAAGTTAAATAAGATTTCTAAGAAAAGTGAATAAGAAAAGATAGAAAAAGAGTGTGAAGATCATAATTGAAAGTATCTAGAAGTTAAATAAGATTTCTAAGAAAAGTGAATAAGAAAAGATAGAAAAAGAGTGTGAAGATCATAATTGAAAGTATCTAGAAGTTAAATAAGATTTCTAAGAAAAGTGAATAAGAAAAGATAGAAAAAGAGTGTGAAGATCATAATTGAAAGTATCTAGAAGTTAAATAAGATTTCTAAGAAAAGTGAATAAGAAAAGATAGAAAAAGAGTGTGAAGATCATAATTGAAAGTATCTAGAAGTTAAATAAGATTTCTAAGAAAAGTGAATAAGAAAAGATAGAAAAAGAGTGTGAAGATCATAATTGAAAGTATCTAGAAGTTAAATAAGATTTCTAAGAAAAGTGAATAAGAAAAGATAGAAAAAGAGTGTGAAGATCATAATTGAAAGTATCTAGAAGTTAAATAAGATTTCTAAGAAAAGTGAATAAGAAAAGATAGAAAAAGAGTGTGAAGATCATAATTGAAAGTATCTAGAAGTTAAATAAGATTTCTAAGAAAAGTGAATAAGAAAAGATAGAAAAAGAGTGTGAAGATCATAATTGAAAGTATCTAGAAGTTAAATAAGATTTCCAAGAAAAGTGAATAAGAAAAGATAGAAAGAGAGAGCAAAGATCATAATTGAAAGTATCTAGAAGTTAAATAAGATTTCTAAGAAAAGTGAATAAGAAAAGATAGAAAGAGAGAGCAAAGATCATAATTGAAAGTATCTAGAAGTTAAATAAGATTTCTAAGAAAATTGAATAAGAAAAGATAGAAAGAGAGAGCAAAGATCATAATTGAAAGTATCTAAAAGTTAAATAAGATTTCTAAGAAAAGTGAATAAGAAAAGATAGAAAAAGAGAGCAAAGATCATAATTGAAAGTATCTAGAAGTTAAATAAGATTTCTAAGAAAAGTGAATAAGAAAAGATAGAAAAAGAGAGCGAAGATCATAATTGAAAGTATCTAGAAGTTAAATAAGATTTCTAAGAAAAGTGAATAAGAAAAGATAGAAAAAAAGGGTGAAGATCATAATTGAAAGTATCTAGAAGTTAAATAAGATTTCTAAGAAAAGTGAATAAGAAAAGATAGAAAGAGAGAGCAAAGATCATAATTGAAAGTATCTAGAAGTTAAATAAGATTTCTAAGAAAAGTGATTAAGAAAAGATAGAAAGAGAGAGCAAAGATCATAATTGAAAGTATCTAAAAGTTAAATAAGATTTCTAAGAAAAGTGAATAAGAAAAGATAGAAAAAGAGAGCAAAGATCATAATTGAAAGTATCTAGAAGTTAAATAAGATTTCTAAGAAAAGTGAATAAGAAAAGATAGAAAAAAAGGGTGAAGATCATAATTGAAAGTATCTAGAAGTTAAATAAGATTTCTAAGAAAAGTGAATAAGAAAAGATAGAAAAAGAGTGTGAAGATCATAATTGAAAGTATCTAGAAGTTAAATAAGATTTCTAAGAAAAGTGAATAAGAAAAGTAAGAAAAAAAGGTGAAGATCATAATTGAAAGTATCTAGAAGTTAAATAATATTTCTAAGAAAAGTGAATAAGAAAAGATAGAAAGAGAGAGCAAAGATCATAATTGAAAGTATCTAGAAGTTAAATAAGATTTCTAAGAAAAGTGAATAAGAAAAGATAGAAAGAGAGAGCAAAGATCATAATTGAAAGTATCTAGAAGTTAAATAAGATTTCTAAGAAAATTGAATAAGAAAAGATAGAAAGAGAGAGCAAAGATCATAATTGAAAGTATCTAAAAGTTAAATAAGATTTCTAAGAAAAGTGAATAAGAAAAGATAGAAAAAGAGTGTGAAGATCATAATTGAAAGTATCTAGAAGTTAAATAAGATTTCTAAGAAAAGTGAATAAGAAAAGATAGAAAAAGAGTGTGAAGATCATAATTGAAAGTATCTAGAAGTTAAATAAGATTTCTAAGAAAAGTGAATAAGAAAAGATAGAAAAAGAGTGTGAAGATCATAATTGAAAGTATCTAGAAGTTAAATAAGATTTCCAAGAAAAGTGAATAAGAAAAGATAGAAAGAGAGAGCAAAGATCATAATTGAAAGTATCTAGAAGTTAAATAAGATTTCTAAGAAAAGTGAATAAGAAAAGATAGAAAGAGAGAGCAAAGATCATAATTGAAAGTATCTAGAAGTTAAATAAGATTTCTAAGAAAATTGAATAAGAAAAGATAGAAAGAGAGAGCAAAGATCATAATTGAAAGTATCTAAAAGTTAAATAAGATTTCTAAGAAAAGTGAATAAGAAAAGATAGAAAAAGAGAGCAAAGATCATAATTGAAAGTATCTAGAAGTTAAATAAGATTTCTAAGAAAAGTGAATAAGAAAAGATAGAAAAAGAGAGCGAAGATCATAATTGAAAGTATCTAGAAGTTAAATAAGATTTCTAAGAAAAGTGAATAAGAAAAGATAGAAAAAAAGGGTGAAGATCATAATTGAAAGTATCTAGAAGTTAAATAAGATTTCTAAGAAAAGTGAATAAGAAAAGATAGAAAGAGAGAGCAAAGATCATAATTGAAAGTATCTAGAAGTTAAATAAGATTTCTAAGAAAAGTGATTAAGAAAAGATAGAAAGAGAGAGCAAAGATCATAATTGAAAGTATCTAAAAGTTAAATAAGATTTCTAAGAAAAGTGAATAAGAAAAGATAGAAAAAGAGAGCAAAGATCATAATTGAAAGTATCTAGAAGTTAAATAAGATTTCTAAGAAAAGTGAATAAGAAAAGATAGAAAAAAAGGGTGAAGATCATAATTGAAAGTATCTAGAAGTTAAATAAGATTTCTAAGAAAAGTGAATAAGAAAAGATAGAAAAAGAGTGTGAAGATCATAATTGAAAGTATCTAGAAGTTAAATAATATTTCTAAGAAAAGTGAATAAGAAAAGATAGAAAAAGAGTGTGAAGATCATAATTGAAAGTATCTAGAAGTTAAATAAGATTTCTAAGAAAAGTGAATAAGAAAAGTAAGAAAAAAAGGGTGAAGATCATAATTGAAAGTATCTAGAAGTTAAATAATATTTCTAAGAAAAGTGAATAAGAAAAGATAGAAAAAGAGTGTGAAGATCATAATTGAAAGTATCTAGAAGTTAAATAAGATTTCTAAGAAAAGTGAATAAGAAAAGATAGAAAAAGAGTGTGAAGATCATAATTGAAAGTATCTAGAAGTTAAATAAGATTTCTAAGAAAAGTGAATAAGAAAAGATAGAAAAAAAGGGTGAAGATCATAATTGAAAGTATCTAGAAGTTAAATAATATTTCTAAGAAAAGTGAATAAGAAAAGATAGAAAAAGAGTGTGAAGATCATAATTGAAAGTATCTAGAAGTTAAATAATATTTCTAAGAAAAGTGAATAAGAAAAGATAGAAAAAGAGTGTGAAGATCATAATTGAAAGTATCTAGAAGTTAAATAAGATTTCTAAGAAAAGTGAATAAGAAAAGATAGAAAAAGAGTGTGAAGATCATAATTGAAAGTATCTAGAAGTTAAATAAGATTTCTAAGAAAAGTGAATAAGAAAAGATAGAAAAAGAGTGTGAAGATCATAATTGAAAGTATCTAGAAGTTAAATAAGATTTCTAAGAAAAGTGAATAAGAAAAGATAGAAAAAGAGTGTGAAGATCATAATTGAAAGTATCTAGAAGTTAAATAAGATTTCTAAGAAAAGTGAATAAGAAAAGATAGAAAAAGAGTGTGAAGATCATAATTGAAAGTATCTAGAAGTTAAATAAGATTTCTAAGAAAAGTGAATAAGAAAAGATAGAAAGAGAGAGCAAAGATCATAATTGAAAGTATCTAGAAGTTAAATAAGATTTCTAAGAAAAGTGAATAAGAAAAGATAGAAAAAAAGGTGAAGATCATAATTGAAAGTATCTAGAAGTTAAATAAGATTTCTAAGAAAAGTGAATAAGAAAAGATAGAAAAAAAGGGTGAAGATCATAATTGAAAGTATCTAGAAGTTAAATAAGATTTCTAAGAAAAGTGATTAAGAAAAGATAGAAAGAGAGAGCAAAGATCATAATTGAAAGTATCTAAAAGTTAAATAAGATTTCTAAGAAAAGTGAATAAGAAAAGATAGAAAAAGAGTGTGAAGATCATAATTGAAAGTATCTAGAAGTTAAATAAGATTTCTAAGAAAATTGAATAAGAAAAGATAGAAAAAGAGTGTGAAGATCATAATTGAAAGTATCTAGAAGTTAAATAAGATTTCTAAGAAAAGTGAATAAGAAAAGTAAGAAAAAAAGGGTGAAGATCATAATTGAAAGTATCTAGAAGTTAAATAAGATTTCTAAGAAAAGTGAATAAGAAAAGATAGAAAAAAAGGGTGAAGATCATATTTGAAAGTATCTAGAAGTTAAATAAGATTTCTAAGAAAAGTGAATAAGAAAAGATAGAAAAAGAGTGTGAAGATCATAATTGAAAGTATCTAGAAGTGAAATAAGATTTCTAAGAAAATTGAATAAGAAAAATAGAAAGAGAGAGCAAAGATCATAATTGAAAGTATCTAGAAGTTAAATAAGATTTCCAAGAAAAGTGAATAAGAAAAGATAGAAAGAGAGAGCAAAGATCATAATTGAAAGTATCTAGAAGTTAAATAAGATTTCCAAGAAAAGTGAATAAGAAAAGATAGAAAGAGAGAGCAAAGATCATAATTGAAAGTATCTAGAAGTTAAATAAGATTTCTAAGAAAAGTGATTAAGAAAAGATAGAAAGAGAGAGCAAAGATCATAATTGAAAGTATCTAAAAGTTAAATAAGATTTCTAAGAAAAGTGAATAAGAAAAGATAGAAAAAGAGAGCAAAGATCATAATTGAAAGTATCTAGAAGTTAAATAAGATTTCTAAGAAAAGTGAATAAGAAAAGATAGAAAAAGAGAGCGAAGATCATAATTGAAAGTATCTAGAAGTTAAATAAGATTTCTAAGAAAAGTGAATAAGAAAAGATAGAAAAAAAGGGTGAAGATCATAATTGAAAGTATCTAGAAGTTAAATAAGATTTCTAAGAAAAGTGAATAAGAAAAGATAGAAAGAGAGAGCAAAGATCATAATTGAAAGTATCTAGAAGTTAAATAAGATTTCTAAGAAAAGTGATTAAGAAAAGATAGAAAGAGAGAGCAAAGATCATAATTGAAAGTATCTAGAAGTTAAATAATATTTCTAAGAAAAGTGAATAAGAAAAGATAGAAAAAGAGAGCAAAGATCATAATTGAAAGTATCTAGAAGTTAAATAAGATTTCTAAGAAAAGTGAATAAGAAAAGATAGAAAGAGAGAGCAAAGATCATAATTGAAAGTATCTAGAAGTTAAATAAGATTTCTAAGAAAAGTGAATAAGAAAAGATAGAAAAAAGGGGTGAAGATCATAATTGAAAGTATCTAGAAGTTAAATAAGATTTCTAAGAAAAGTGAATAAGAAAAGATAGAAAAAGAGTGTGAAGATCATAATTGAAAGTATCTAGAAGTTAAATAAGATTTCTAAGAAAAGTGAATAAGAAAAGTAAGAAAAAAAGGGTGAAGATCATAATTGAAAGTATCTAGAAGTTAAATAAGATTTCTAAGAAAAGTGAATAAGAAAAGATAGAAAAAAAGGGTGAAGATCATATTTGAAAGTATCTAGAAGTTAAATAAGATTTCTAAGAAAAGTGAATAAGAAAAGATAGAAAAAGAGAGCGAAGATCATAATTGAAAGTATCTAGATTTTAAATAATATTTCTAAGAAAAGTGAATAAGAAAAGATAGAAAAAGAGTGTGAAGATCATAATTGAAAGTATCTAGAAGTTAAATAATATTTCTAAGAAAAGTGAATAAGAAAAGATAGAAAAAGAGAGCAAAGATCATAATTGAAAGTATCTAGAAGTTAAATAAGATTTCTAAGAAAAGTGAAAAAAAGAAACAAGAGTTTTAAAATAAAAAAAATGATTTATAAAAAATACTAAATAAATTAGTTTAATATAATAAGCATTTAATAATCGAAAAAGAAATTAATAATAAAAAAATCTTTTATTTTATTCTTCTTTTTCATTTAGCAAGCACTTTTATACTCAAATTTTAACATATCATTTTTATTGCAGTTTTATCAGTCGTCCAAAATTATTTATTTACTTTATTTTATTTTTATTACTAATTTTGCACATTTATTCTTTTACTTTCTTTATTCTGCCATTGATTACTTTAATTTTCTAGTGTTTTCGTTTATTAGACGCGGGAGTACCATTATTTTTATTTCATTATCTTTTGTTGTCAATTTATTTGCGATATTTTATTTTATTTCAGTCGCATTACTTTTATTCTCAGCTTTTTTATGTTAATTTTATAGCAATTCACATATATTAGACGCGGGGGTCCCATTTTGTCTAAGCGGTTTATTTGGCTATGTTTTTATGATAAGTCTTATCTATTAGACGCGGGAACTATATTTATATTCTTTTTTGTCTTTTTTCAGTCATATTTATTATATTTACGAGACTCAGTTTCTTTTTCAATGCTTTTTTATATACAAATTAGGACTTATATTTTAATCTTTTTTCCATTGCTTTTTGATTTTTATATTTCACACTTTATAATGCTTATTTAACTTGTTTTTTATATTATTTTATATCTTATTATATTATTTATTGCATGCAAGTTACTCGTTCATACAATAATCTTTTTTGCTTTACTTTAATCAACTTCTATGACCTAATCAGATCCTATTACTCGTACAGAAAAGTCACCCGTTCTTCCTCGTTTATCCTCTTTCATATACTTTTTAGCGCTTTTTATTATCTTTCATCTATTCATTTTTTATATTTATATCAGTACTTTTTATCATTAATTTTACATTTATCTGCTGTTTTTCGTATCTTTTAATCAATCTTTACTATATTCTTCATTTTCAAGTTGTCAATTTATATACATATTACACAGGTCACTTTTATTAACGTTTTTATTCTTCTTTTTCATTTAGCAAGCACTTTTATACTCAAATTTTAACATATCATTTTTATTGCAGTTTTATCAGTCGTCCAAAATTATTTATTTACATCTATTAGACGCGGGAACTATATTTATATTCTTTTTTGTCTTTTTTCAGTCATATTTATTATATTTACGAGACTCAGTTTCTTTTTCAATGCTTTTTTATATACAAATTAGGACTTATATTTTAATCTTTTTTCCATTGCTTTTTGATTTTTATATTTCACACTTTATAATGCTTATTTAACTTGTTTTTTATATTATTTTATATCTTATTATATTATTTATTGCATGCAAGTTACTCGTTCATACAATAATCTTTTTTGCTTTACTTTAATCAACTTCTATGACCTAATCAGATCCTATTACTCGTACAGAAAAGTCACCCGTTCTTCCTCGTTTATCCTCTTTCATATACTTTTTAGCGCTTTTTATTATCTTTCATCTATTCATTTTTTATATTTATATCAGTACTTTTTATCATTAATTTTACATTTATCTGCTGTTTTTCGTATCTTTTAATCAATCTTTACTATATTCTTCATTTTCAAGTTGTCAATTTATATACATATTACACAGGTCACTTTTATTAACGTGTGTTTTCGTTTATTAGACGCGGGAGTACCATTATTTTTATTTCATTATCTTTTGTTGTCAATTTATTTGCGATATTTTATTTTATTTCAGTCGCATTACTTTTATTCTCAGCTTTTTTTATGTTAATTTTATAGCAATTCACATATATTAGACGCGGGGGTCCCATTTTGTCTAAGCGGTTTATTTGGCTATGTTTTTATGATAAGTCTTATCTATTAGACGCGGGAACTATATTTATATTCTTTTTTGTCTTTTTTCAGTCATATTTATTATATTTACGAGACTCAGTTTCTTTTTCAATGCTTTTTTATATACAAATTAGGACTTATATTTTAATCTTTTTTCCATTGCTTTTTGATTTTTATATTTCACACTTTATAATGCTTA
>CAMPDV010007521.1:0-12786 GCA_946699065.1 Loxodes magnus
GAGAAGATATAAGAATTTAGAAAAGTGAGGAAGTAAAGTAAGAAAAGAAGAAAGAATTTCAGATTTAGAATTACTAAAACTGGATAAAAAGAAGATATAAGAATTTAGAAAAGTGAGGAAGTAAAGTAAGAAAAGAAGAAAGAATTTCAGATTTAGAATTACTAAAACTGGATAAAGAGAAGATATAAGAATTTAGAAAAGTGAGGAAGTAAAGTAAGAAAAGAAGAAAGAATTTCAGATTTAGAATTACTAAAACTGGATAAAAAGAAGTTATAAGAATTTAGAAAAGTGAGGAAGTAAAGTAAGAAAAGAAGAAAGAATTTCAGATTTAGAATTACAAAACTGGATAAAAAGAAGATATAAGAATTTAGAAAAGTGAGGAAGTAAAGTAAGAAAAGAAGAAAGAATTTCAGATTTAGAATTACTAAAACTGGATAAAAGAAGATAATAAGAATTTAGAAAAGTGAGGAAGTACAGTAAGAAAAGAAGAAAGAATTTCAGATTTAGAATTACAATAAGTAGATAAAGAGAAGTTATAAGAATTTAGAAAAGTGAGGAAGTAAAGTAAGAAAAGAAGAAAGAATTTCAGATTTAGAATTACTAAAACTGGATAAAGAGAAGTTATAAGAATTTAGAAAAGTGAGGAAGTAAAGTAAGAAAAGAAGAAAGAATTTCAGATTTAGAATTACTAAAACAGGATAAAGAGAAGATATAAGAATTTAGAAAAGTGAGGAAGTAAAGTAAGAAAAGAAGAAAGAATTTCAGATTTAGAATTACTAAAACAGGATAAAGAGAAGTTATAAGAATTTAGAAAAGTGAGGAAGTAAAGTAAGAAAAGAAGAAAGAATTTCAGATTTAGAATTACTAAAACAGGATAAAGAGAAGATATAAGAATTTAGAAAAGTGAGGAAGTAAAGTAAGAAAAGAAGAAAGAATTTCAGATTTAGAATTACTAAAACTGGATAAAGAGAAGTTATAAGAATTTAGAAAAGTGAGGAAGTAAAGTAAGAAAAGAAGAAAGAATTTCAGATTTAGAATTACTAAAACTGGATAAAGAGAAGTTATAAGAATTTAGAAAAGTGAGGAAGTAAAGTAAGAAAAGAAGAAAGAATTTCAGATTTAGAATTACTAAAACAGGATAAAGAGAAGATATAAGAATTTAGAAAAGTGAGGAAGTAAAGTAAGAAAAGAAGAAAGAATTTCAGATTTAGAATTACAATAAGTAGATAAAAAGAAGTTATAAGAATTTAGAAAAGTGAGGAAGTAAAGTAAGAAAAGAAGAAAGAATTTCAGATTTAGAATTACTAAAACTGGATAAAGAGAAGATATAAGAATTTAGAAAAGTGAGGAAGTAAAGTAAGAAAAGAAGAAAGAATTTCAGATTTAGAATTACAATAAGTAGATAAAAAGAAGTTATAAGAATTTAGAAAAGTGAGGAAGTAAAGTAAGAAAAGAAGAAAGAATTTCAGATTTAGAATTACAATAAGTAGATAAAAAGAAGATATAAGAATTTAGAAAAGTGAGGAAGTACAGTAAGAAAAGAAGAAAGAATTTCAGATTTAGAATTACAATAAGTAGATAAAGAGAAGATATAAGAATTTAGAAAAGTGAGGAAGTAAAGTAAGAAAAGAAGAAAGAATTTCAGATTTAGAATTACAATAACTAGATAAAAAGAAGATATAAGAATTTAGAAAAGTGAGGAAGTAAAGTAAGAAAAGAAGAAAGAATTTCAGATTTAGAATTACTAAAACTGGATAAAGAGAAGATATAAGAATTTAGAAAAGTGAGGAAGTAAAGTAAGAAAAGAAGAAAGAATTTCAGATTTAGAATTACAATAAGTAGATAAAAAGAAGTTATAAGAATTTAGAAAAGTGAGGAAGTAAAGTAAGAAAAGAAGAAAGAATTTCAGATTTAGAATTACAATAAGTAGATAAAAAGAAGATATAAGAATTTAGAAAAGTGAGGAAGTAAAGTAAGAAAAGAAGAAAGAATTTCAGATTTAGAATTACTAAAACTGGATAAAGAGAAGATATAAGAATTTAGAAAAGTGAGGAAGTAAAGTAAGAAAAGAAGAAAGAATTTCAGATTTAGAATTACTAAAACTAGATAAAAAGAAGTTATAAGAATTTAGAAAAGTGAGGAAGTAAAGTAAGAAAAGAAGAAAGAATTTCAGATTTAGAATTACAATAAACTGGATAAAGAGAAGATATAAGAATTTAGAAAAGTGAGGAAGTAAAGTAAGAAAAGAAGAAAGAATTTCAGATTTAGAATTACAATAAGTAGATAAAAAGAAGATATAAGAATTTAGAAAAGTGAGGAAGTAAAGTAAGAAAAGAAGAAAGAATTTCAGATTTAGAATTACAATAAGTAGATAAAAAGAAGTTATAAGAATTTAGAAAAGTGAGGAAGTAAAGTAAGAAAAGAAGAAAGAATTTCAGATTTAGAATTACAATAAGTAGATAAAAAGAAGATATAAGAATTTAGAAAAGTGAGGAAGTAAAGTAAGAAAAGAAGAAAGAATTTCAGATTTAGAATTACTAAAACTGGATAAAAGAAGATATAAGAATTTAGAAAAGTGAGGAAGTAAAGTAAGAAAAGAAGAAAGAATTTCAGATTTAGAATTACTAAAACTGGATAAAGAGAAGTTATAAGAATTTAGAAAAGTGAGGAAGTAAAGTAAGAAAAGAAGAAAGAATTTCAGATTTAGAATTACTAAAACTAGATAAAAGAAGATATAAAGAATTTAGAAAAGTGAGGAAGTAAAGTAAGAAAAGAAGAAAGAATTTCAGATTTAGAATTACTAAAACTGGATAAAAAGAAGATATAAGAATTTAGAAAAGTGAGGAAGTAAAGTAAGAAAAGAAGAAAGAATTTCAGATTTAGAATTACAATAAGTAGATAAAAAGAAGTTATAAGAATTTAGAAAAGTGAGGAAGTAAAGTAAGAAAAGAAGAAAGAATTTCAGATTTAGAATTACTAAAACTAGATAAAGAGAAGATATAAGAATTTAGAAAAGTGAGGAAGTAAAGTAAGAAAAGAAGAAAGAATTTCAGATTTAGAATTACTAAAACTGGATAAAGAGAAGATATAAGAATTTAGAAAAGTGAGGAAGTAAAGTAAGAAAAGAAGAAAGAATTTCAGATTTAGAATTACAATAAGTAGATAAAAAGAAGTTATAAGAATTTAGAAAAGTGAGGAAGTAAAGTAAGAAAAGAAGAAAGAATTTCAGATTTAGAATTACTAAAACTAGATAAAAAGAAGATATAAGAATTTAGAAAAGTGAGGAAGTAAAGTAAGAAAAGAAGAAAGAATTTCAGATTTAGAATTACTAAAACTAGATAAAAAGAAGATATAAGAATTTAGAAAAGTGAGGAAGTAAAGTAAGAAAAGAAGAAAGAATTTCAGATTTAGAATTACAATAAGTAGATAAAAAGAAGTTATAAGAATTTAGAAAAGTGAGGAAGTAAAGTAAGAAAAGAAGAAAGAATTTCAGATTTAGAATTACTAAAACTAGATAAAAAGAAGATATAAGAATTTAGAAAAGTGAGGAAGTAAAGTAAGAAAAGAAGAAAGAATTTCAGATTTAGAATTACTAAAACTGGATAAAAAGAAGATATAAGAATTTAGAAAAGTGAGGAAGTAAAGTAAGAAAAGAAGAAAGAATTTCAGATTTAGAATTACTAAAACTAGATAAAAAGAAGATAAAAGAATTTAGAAAAGTGAGGAAGTAAAGTAAGAAAAGAAGAAAGAATTTCAGATTTAGAATTACTAAAACTGGATAAAAGAAGATAAAAGAATTTAGAAAAGTGAGGAAGTAAAGTAAGAAAAGAAGAAAGAATTTCAGATTTAGAATTACAATAAGTAGATAAAAAGAAGTTATAAGAATTTAGAAAAGTGAGGAAGTAAAGTAAGAAAAGAAGAAAGAATTTCAGATTTAGAATTACTAAAACTGGATAAAGAGAAGATATAAGAATTTAGAAAAGTGAGGAAGTAAAGTAAGAAAAGAAGAAAGAATTTCAGATTTAGAATTACTAAAACTGGATAAAGAGAAGATATAAGAATTTAGAAAAGTGAGGAAGTAAAGTAAGAAAAGAAGAAAGAATTTCAGATTTAGAATTACTAAAACTGGATAAAGAGAAGATATAAGAATTTAGAAAAGTGAGGAAGTAAAGTAAGAAAAGAAGAAAGAATTTCAGATTTAGAATTACTAAAACTGGATAAAGAGAAGTTATAAGAATTTAGAAAAGTGAGGAAGTAAAGTAAGAAAAGAAGAAAGAATTTCAGATTTAGAATTACTAAAACTGGATAAAAAGAAGTTATAAGAATTTAGAAAAGTGAGGAAGTAAAGTAAGAAAAGAAGAAAGAATTTCAGATTTAGAATTACAATAAGTAGATAAAGAGAAGTTATAAGAATTTAGAAAAGTGAGGAAGTAAAGTAAGAAAAGAAGAAAGAATTTCAGATTTAGAATTACTATAACTAGATAAAAAGAAGTTATAAAGAATTTAGAAAAGTGAGGAAGTAAAGTAAGAAAAGAAGAAAGAATTTCAGATTTAGAATTACTAAAACTGGATAAAAAGAAGTTATAAGAATTTAGAAAAGTGAGGAAGTAAAGTAAGAAAAGAAGAAAGAATTTCAGATTTAGAATTACTAAAACTTAGAGATAAAAAGAAGTTATAAGAATTTAGAAAAGTGAGGAAGTAAAGTAAGAAAAGAAGAAAGAATTTCAGATTTAGAATTACTAAAAGTAGGATAAAGAGAAGTTATAAGAATTTAGAAAAGTGAGGAAGTAAAGTAAGAAAAGAAGAAAGAATTTCAGATTTAGAATTACTAAAACTGGATAAAGAGAAGATAAAAGAATTTAGAAAAGTGAGGAAGTAAAGTAAGAAAAGAAGAAAGAATTTCAGATTTAGAATTACTAAAACTGGATAAAGAGAAGATATAAGAATTTAGAAAAGTGAGGAAGTAAAGTAAGAAAAGAAGAAAGAATTTCAGATTTAGAATTACTAAAACTCAGAGATAGAAAGAAGTAATAAAAATTTAGAAAAGTGAGGAAGTAAAGTAAGAAAAGAAGAAAGAATTTCAGATTTAGAATTACTAAAACTGGATAAAAAGAAGTTATAAGAATTTAGAAAAGTGAGGAAGTAAAGTAAGAAAAGAAGAAAGAATTTCAGATTTAGAATTACAATAAGTAGATAAAAAGAAGTTATAAGAATTTAGAAAAGTGAGGAAGTACAGTAAGAAAAGAAGAAAGAATTTCAGATTTAGAATTACTAAAACTGGATAAAGAGAAGATATAAGAATTTAGAAAAGTGAGGAAGTAAAGTAAGAAAAGAAGAAAGAATTTCAGATTTAGAATTACTAAAACTGGATAAAGAGAAGATATAAGAATTTAGAAAAGTGAGGAAGTAAAGTAAGAAAAGAAGAAAGAATTTCAGATTTAGAATTACTAAAACTGGATAAAGAGAAGATATAAGAATTTAGAAAAGTGAGGAAGTAAAGTAAGAAAAGAAGAAAGAATTTCAGATTTAGAATTACTAATACTGGATAAAGAGAAGATATAAGAATTTAGAAAAGTGAGGAAGTAAAGTAAGAAAAGAAGAAAGAATTTCAGATTTAGAATTACTAAAACTGGATAAAAAGAAGTTATAAGAATTTAGAAAAGTGAGGAAGTAAAGTAAGAAAAGAAGAAAGAATTTCAGATTTAGAATTACTAAAACTGGATAAAGAGAAGATATAAGAATTTAGAAAAGTGAGGAAGTAAAGTAAGAAAAGAAGAAAGAATTTCAGATTTAGAATTACTAAAACTGGATAAAGAGAAGATATAAGAATTTAGAAAAGTGAGGAAGTAAAGTAAGAAAAGAAGAAAGAATTTCAGATTTTAGAATTACTAAAACTGGATAAAGAGAAGTTATAAGAATTTAGAAAAGTGAGGAAGTAAAGTAAGAAAAGAAGAAAGAATTTCAGATTTAGAATTACTAAAACTTAGAGATAAAAAGAAGTTATAAGTATTTAGAAAAGTGAGGAAGTAAAGTAAGAAAAGAAGAAAGAATTTCAGCTTTTAGAATTACTATAACTAGATAAAAAGAAGTTATAAGTATTTAGAAAAGTGAGGAAGTAAGTAAGAAAAGAAGAAAGAATTTCAGCTTTTAGAATTACTAAAACTTAGAGATAAAAAGAAGTTATAAGTATTTAGAAAAGTGAGGAAGTAAAGTAAGAAAAGAAGATAGAATTACAGCTTTTAGAATTACTAAAACTTAGAGATAAAAAGAAGTTATGAGTATTTAGAAAAGTGAGGAAGTGAAGTAAGAAAAGAAGATAGAATTTCAGCTTTTAGAATTACTAAAACTTAGAGATAAAAAGAAGTTATAAGTATTTAGAAAAGTGAGGAAGTAAAGTAAGAAAAGAAGATAGAAATTCAGCTTTTAGAATTACTAAAACTTAGAGATAAAAAGAAGTTATAAGTATTTAGAAAAGTGAGGAAGTAAGTAAGAAAAGAAGATATAATTTCAGCTTTTAGAATTACTAAAACTTAGAGATAAAAAGAAGTTATAAGTATTTAGAAAAGTGAGGAAGTAAAGTAAGAAAAGAAGATAGAATTACAGCTTTTAGAATTACTAAAACTTAGAGATAAAAAGAAGTTATAAGTATTTAGAAAAGTGAGGAAGTAAAGTAAGAAAAGAAGATAGAATTTCAGCTTTTAGAATTACTAAAACTTAGAGATAAAAAGAAGTTATAAGTATTTAGAAAAGTGAGGAAGTGAAGTAAGAAAAGAAGATAGAATTTCAGCTTTTAGAATTACTAAAACTTAGAGATAAAAAGAAGTTATAAGTATTTAGAAAAGTGAGGAAGTAAAGTAAGAAAAGAAGATAGAAATTCAGCTTTTAGAGTTACTAAAACTTAGAGATAAAAAAAAGTTATAAGTATTTAGAAAAGTGAGGAAGTAAGTAAGAAAAGAAGATATAATTTCAGCTTTTAGAATTACTAAAACTTAGAGATAAAAAGAAGTTATAAGTATTTAGAAAAGTGAGGAAGTAAAGTAAGAAAAGAAGATAGAATTTCAGCTTTTAGAATTACTAAAACTTAGAGATAAAAAGAAGTTATAAGTATTTAGAAAAGTGAGGAAGTAAAGTAAGAAAAGAAGAAAGAATTTCAGCTTTTAGAATTACTAAAACAGGATAAAGAGAAGTTATAAGTATTTAGAAAAGTGAGGAAGTAAAGTAAGAAAAGAAGAAAGAATTTCAGCTTTTAGAATTACTAAAACAGGATAAAGAGAAGATATAAGAATTTAGAAAAGTGAGGAAGTAAAGTAAGAAAAGAAGAAAGAATTTCAGATTTAGAATTACAATAAGTAGATAAAGAGAAGTTATAAGAATTTAGAAAAGTGAGGAAGTAAAGTAAGAAAAGAAGAAAGAATTTCAGATTTTAGAATTACTAAAACTTGATAAAAAGAAGTTATAAAGAATTTAGAAAAGTGAGGAAGTAAAGTAAGAAAAGAAGAAAGAATTTCAGATTTAGAATTACTAAAACAGGATAAAGAGAAGATATAAGAATTTAGAAAAGTGAGGAAGTAAAGTAAGAAAAGAAGAAAGAATTTCAGATTTAGAATTACTAAAACTGGATAAAGAGAAGTTATAAGAATTTAGAAAAGTGAGGAAGTAAAGTAAGAAAAGAAGAAAGAATTTCAGATTTAGAATTACAATAAGTAGATAAAAAGAAGTTATAAGAATTTAGAAAAGTGAGGAAGTAAAGTAAGAAAAGAAGAAAGAATTTCAGATTTAGAATTACTAAAACTGGATAAAAAGAAGTTATAAGAATTTAGAAAAGTGAGGAAGTAAAGTAAGAAAAGAAGAAAGAATTTCAGATTTAGAATTACAATAAGTAGATAAAAAGAAGTTATAAGAATTTAGAAAAGTGAGGAAGTAAAGTAAGAAAAGAAGAAAGAATTTCAGATTTAGAATTACTAAAACTGGATAAAGAGAAGTTATAAGAATTTAGAAAAGTGAGGAAGTAAAGTAAGAAAAGAAGAAAGAATTTCAGATTTAGAATTACTAAAACTTAGAGATAAAAAGAAGTTATAAGTATTTAGAAAAGTGAGGAAGTAAAGTAAGAAAAGAAGAAAGAATTTCAGATTTAGAATTACTAAAACAGGATAAAGAGAAGATATAAGAATTTAGAAAAGTGAGGAAGTAAAGTAAGAAAAGAAGAAAGAATTTCAGATTTAGAATTACAATAAGTAGATAAAGAGAAGTTATAAGAATTTAGAAAAGTGAGGAAGTAAAGTAAGAAAAGAAGAAAGAATTTCAGATTTAGAATTACTAAAACTTGATAAAAAGAAGATAAAAGAATTTAGAAAAGTGAGGAAGTAAAGTAAGAAAAGAAGAAAGAATTTCAGATTTAGAATTACTAAAACTGGATAAAGAGAAGATATAAGAATTTAGAAAAGTGAGGAAGTAAAGTAAGAAAAGAAGAAAGAATTTCAGATTTAGAATTACTAAAACTTAGAGATAAAAAGAAGTTATAAGAATTTAGAAAAGTGAGGAAGTAAAGTAAGAAAAGAAGAAAGAATTTCAGATTTAGAATTACTAAAACAGGATAAAGAGAAGATATAAGAATTTAGAAAAGTGAGGAAGTAAAGTAAGAAAAGAAGAAAGAATTTCAGATTTAGAATTACTAAAACTTGATAAAAAGAAGATAAAAGAATTTAGAAAAGTGAGGAAGTAAAGTAAGAAAAGAAGAAAGAATTTCAGATTTAGAATTACTAAAAGTAGATAAAAAGAAGATATAAGAATTTAGAAAAGTGAGGAAGTAAAGTAAGAAAAGAAGAAAGAATTTCAGATTTAGAATTACAATAAGTAGATAAAAAGAAGTTATAAGAATTTAGAAAAGTGAGGAAGTAAAGTAAGAAAAGAAGAAAGAATTTCAGATTTAGAATTACTAAAACTGGATAAAGAGAAGATATAAGAATTTAGAAAAGTGAGGAAGTAAAGTAAGAAAAGAAGAAAGAATTTCAGATTTAGAATTACTAAAACAGGATAAAGAGAAGTTATAAGAATTTAGAAAAGTGAGGAAGTAAAGTAAGAAAAGAAGAAAGAATTTCAGATTTAGAATTACAATAAGTAGATAAAGAGAAGATATAAGAATTTAGAAAAGTGAGGAAGTAAAGTAAGAAAAGAAGAAAGAATTTCAGATTTAGAATTACTAAAACTAGATAAAAAGAAGATATAAGAATTTAGAAAAGTGAGGAAGTAAAGTAAGAAAAGAAGAAAGAATTTCAGATTTAGAATTACTAAAACTGGATAAAAAGAAGTTATAAGAATTTAGAAAAGTGAGGAAGTAAAGTAAGAAAAGAAGAAAGAATTTCAGATTTAGAATTACTAAAACTAGATAAAAAGAAGTTATAAGAATTTAGAAAAGTGAGGAAGTAAAGTAAGAAAAGAAGAAAGAATTTCAGATTTAGAATTACTAAAACTAGGATAAAGAGAAGATATAAGAATTTAGAAAAGTGAGGAAGTAAAGTAAGAAAAGAAGAAAGAATTTCAGATTTAGAATTACTAAAACTGGATAAAGAGAAGTTATAAGAATTTAGAAAAGTGAGGAAGTAAAGTAAGAAAAGAAGAAAGAATTTCAGATTTAGAATTACAATAAGTAGATAAAAAGAAGTTATAAGAATTTAGAAAAGTGAGGAAGTAAAGTAAGAAAAGAAGAAAGAATTTCAGATTTAGAATTACTAAAACTGGATAAAAAGAAGTTATAAGAATTTAGAAAAGTGAGGAAGTAAAGTAAGAAAAGAAGAAAGAATTTCAGATTTAGAATTACAATAAGTAGATAAAAAGAAGTTATAAGAATTTAGAAAAGTGAGGAAGTAAAGTAAGAAAAGAAGAAAGAATTTCAGATTTAGAATTACTAAAACTGGATAAAGAGAAGTTATAAGAATTTAGAAAAGTGAGGAAGTAAAGTAAGAAAAGAAGAAAGAATTTCAGATTTAGAATTACTAAAACTTAGAGATAAAAAGAAGTTATAAGAATTTAGAAAAGTGAGGAAGTAAAGTAAGAAAAGAAGAAAGAATTTCAGATTTAGAATTACTAAAACAGGATAAAGAGAAGATATAAGAATTTAGAAAAGTGAGGAAGTAAAGTAAGAAAAGAAGAAAGAATTTCAGATTTAGAATTACAATAAGTAGATAAAGAGAAGATATAAGAATTTAGAAAAGTGAGGAAGTAAAGTAAGAAAAGAAGAAAGAATTTCAGATTTAGAATTACTAAAACTAGATAAAAAGAAGATAAAAGAATTTAGAAAAGTGAGGAAGTAAAGTAAGAAAAGAAGAAAGAATTTCAGATTTAGAATTACTAAAACTGGATAAAGAGAAGATATAAGAATTTAGAAAAGTGAGGAAGTAAAGTAAGAAAAGAAGAAAGAATTTCAGATTTAGAATTACTAAAACTGGATAAAGAGAAGATATAAGAATTTAGAAAAGTGAGGAAGTAAAGTAAGAAAAGAAGAAAGAATTTCAGATTTAGAATTACTAAAACTGGATAAAGAGAAGTTATAAGAATTTAGAAAAGTGAGGAAGTAAAGTAAGAAAAGAAGAAAGAATTTCAGATTTAGAATTACTAAAACTGAGATAAAAAGAAGATATAAGAATTTAGAAAAGTGAGGAAGTAAAGTAAGAAAAGAAGAAAGAATTTCAGATTTAGAATTACTATAACTAGATAAAAAGAAGTTATAAGAATTTAGAAAAGTGAGGAAGTAAAGTAAGAAAAGAAGAAAGAATTTCAGATTTAGAATTACTAAAAGTAGATAAAAAGAAGTTATAAGAATTTAGAAAAGTGAGGAAGTAAAGTAAGAAAAGAAGAAAGAATTTCAGATTTAGAATTACTAAAACTTAGAGATAAAAAGAAGATATAAGAATTTAGAAAAGTGAGGAAGTAAAGTAAGAAAAGAAGAAAGAATTTCAGATTTAGAATTACTAAAAGTAGATAAAAAGAAGATATAAGAATTTAGAAAAGTGAGGAAGTAAAGTAAGAAAAGAAGAAAGAATTTCAGATTTAGAATTACAATAAGTAGATAAAAAGAAGATATAAGAATTTAGAAAAGTGAGGAAGTAAAGTAAGAAAAGAAGAAAGAATTTCAGATTTAGAATTACTAAAACTGAGATAAAAAGAAGTTATAAGAATTTAGAAAAGTGAGGAAGTAAAGTAAGAAAAGAAGAAAGAATTTCAGATTTAGAATTACTAAAAGTAGAGATAAAAAGAAGTTATAAGAATTTAGAAAAGTGAGGAAGTAAAGTAAGAAAAGAAGAAAGAATTTCAGATTTAGAATTACTAAAACTGGATAAAAAGAAGTTATAAGAATTTAGAAAAGTGAGGAAGTAAAGTAAGAAAAGAAGAAAGAATTTCAGATTTAGAATTACTAAAAGTAGATAAAGAGAAGTTATAAGAATTTAGAAAAGTGAGGAAGTAAAGTAAGAAAAGAAGAAAGAATTTCAGATTTAGAATTACTAAAAGTAGATAAAAAGAAGTTATAAGAATTTAGAAAAGTGAGGAAGTAAAGTAAGAAAAGAAGAAAGAATTTCAGATTTAGAATTACTAAAACTAGATAAAGAGAAGATATAAGAATTTAGAAAAGTGAGGAAGTAAAGTAAGAAAAGAAGAAAGAATTTCAGATTTAGAATTACTAAAACTGGATAAAAAGAAGATATAAGAATTTAGAAAAGTGAGGAAGTAAAGTAAGAAAAGAAGAAAGAATTTCAGATTTAGAATTACTAAAACTGGATAAAGAGAAGATATAAGAATTTAGAAAAGTGAGGAAGTAAAGTAAGAAAAGAAGAAAGAATTTCAGATTTAGAATTACTAAAAGTAGGATAAAGAGAAGATATAAGAATTTAGAAAAGTGAGGAAGTAAAGTAAGAAAAGAAGAAAGAATTTCAGATTTAGAATTACAATAAGTAGATAAAGAGAAGTTATAAGAATTTAGAAAAGTGAGGAAGTAAAGTAAGAAAAGAAGAAAGAATTTCAGATTTAGAATTACTAAAACTTGATAAAAAGAAGTTATAAGAATTTAGAAAAGTGAGGAAGTAAAGTAAGAAAAGAAGAAAGAATTTCAGATTTAGAATTACTAAAACTGGATAAAGAGAAGATATAAGAATTTAGAAAAGTGAGGAAGTAAAGTAAGAAAAGAAGAAAGAATTTCAGATTTAGAATTACTAAAACTGGATAAAGAGAAGATATAAGAATTTAGAAAAGTGAGGAAGTAAAGTAAGAAAAGAAGAAAGAATTTCAGATTTAGAATTACAATAAGTAGATAAAAAGAAGTTATAAGAATTTAGAAAAGTGAGGAAGTAAAGTAAGAAAAGAAGAAAGAATTTCAGATTTAGAATTACAAAAGTAGATAAAAAGAAGATATAAGAATTTAGAAAAGTGAGGAAGTAAAGTAAGAAAAGAAGAAAGAATTTCAGATTTAGAATTACAATAAGTAGATAAAAAGAAGTTATAAGAATTTAGAAAAGTGAGGAAGTAAAGTAAGAAAAGAAGAAAGAATTTCAGATTTAGAATTACTAAAACTGGATAAAGAGAAGTTATAAGAATTTAGAAAAGTGAGGAAGTAAAGTAAGAAAAGAAGAAAGAATTTCAGATTTAGAATTACTAAAAGTAGAGATAAAAAGAAGTTATAAGAATTTAGAAAAGTGAGGAAGTAAAGTAAGAAAAGAAGAAAGAATTTCAGCTTTTAGAATTACTAAAACAGGATAAAGAGAAGATATAAGAATTTAGAAAAGTGAGGAAGTAAAG
>CAMPDV010007522.1:0-33696 GCA_946699065.1 Loxodes magnus
CTAGTTTTAGTAATTCTAAATCTGAAATTCTTTCTTCTTTTCTTACTTTACTTCCTCACTTTTCTAAATTCTTATAACTTCTTTTTATCTAGTTTTTGTTATTCTAAATCTGAAA
Source organism: Loxodes magnus (assembly GCA_946699065.1). NCBI lineage: Eukaryota > Ciliophora > Karyorelictea > Loxodida > Loxodidae > Loxodes > Loxodes magnus. The sequence continues at coordinate 116 of CAMPDV010007522.1, forward strand.
TTCTTTCTTCTTTTCTTACTTTACTTCCTCACTTTTCTAAATTCATATAACTTCTTTTTATCCAGTTTTAGTAATTCTAAATCTGAAATTCTTTCTTCTTTTCTTACTTTACTACCTCACTTTTCTAAAGATTTATAACTTCTTTTTATCCAGTTTTAGTAATTCTAAATCTGAAATTCTTTCTTCTTTTCTTACTTTACTTCCTCACTTTTCTAAATTCTTATAACTTCTTTTTATCTAGTTTTTGTTATTCTAAATCTGAAATTCTTTCTTCTTTTCTTACTTTACTTCCTCACTTTTCTAAGATCTATTAACTTCTTTTTATCCAGTTTTAGTAATTCTAAATCTGAAATTCTTTCTTCTTTTCTTACTTTACTTCCTCACTTTTCTAAGATTTATAACTTCTTTTTATCTAGTTTTAGTAATTCTAAATCTGAAATTCTTTCTTCTTTTCTTACTTTACTTCCTCACTTTTCTAAAGATTTATAACTTCTTTTTATCTAGTTTTAGTAATTCTAAATCTGAAATTCTTTCTTCTTTTCTTACTTTACTTCCTCACTTTTCTAAAGATTTATAACTTCTTTTTATCTAGTTTTAGTAATTCTAAATCTGAAATTCTTTCTTCTTTTCTTACTTTACTTCCTCACTTTTCTAATTTATTATAACTTCTTTTTATCCAGTTTTTGTTATTCTAAATCTGAAATTCTTTCTTCTTTTCTTACTTTACTTCCTCACTTTTCTAAAGATTTATAACTTCTTTTTATCCAGTTTTAGTAATTCTAAATCTGAAATTCTTTCTTCTTTTCTTACTTTACTTCCTCACTTTTCAATATTCTTATAACTTCTTTTTATCTAGTTTTAGTAATTCTAAATCTGAAATTCTTTCTTCTTTTCTTACTTTACTTCCTCACTTTTCTAAAGATTTATAACTTCTTTTTATCTAGTTTTTGTTATTCTAAATTTGAAATTCTTTCTTCTTTTCTTACTTTACTTCCTCACTTTTCTAATTTATTATAACTTCTTTTTATCCAGTCTTAGTAATTCTAAATCTGAAATTCTTTCTTCTTTTCTTACTTTACTTCCTCACTTTTCTAAATTCTCATGACTTCTTTTTATCTAGTTTTTGTTATTCTAAATCTGAAATTCTTTCTTCTTTTCTTACTTTACTTCCTCACTTTTCTAAATTCTTATAACTTCTTTTTATCTAGTTTTAGTAATTCTAAATCTGAAATTCTTTCTTCTTTTCTTACTTTACTTCCTCACTTTTCTAAAGATTTATAACTTCTTTTTATCTAGTTTTTGTTATTCTAAATCTGAAATTCTTTCTTCTTTTCTTACTTTACTTCCTCACTTTTCTAAATTCTTATAACTTCTTTTTATCTAGTTTTAGTAATTCTAAATCTGAAATTCTTTCTTCTTTTCTTACTTTACTTCCTCACTTTTCTAATTTATTATAACTTCTTTTTATCCAGTTTTAGTAATTCTAAATCTGAAATTCTTTCTTCTTTTCTTACTTTACTTCCTCACTTTTCTAAATTCTTATAACTTCTTTTTATCTAGTTTTTGTTATTCTAAATCTGAAATTCTTTCTTCTTTTCTTACTTTACTTCCTCACTTTTCTAAATTCATATAACTTCTTTTTATCCAGTTTTAGTAATTCTAAATCTGAAATTCTTTCTTCTTTTCTTACTTTACTTCCTCACTTTTCTAATTTATTATAACTTCTTTTTATCCAGTTTTAGTAATTCTAAATCTGAAATTCTTTCTTCTTTTCTTACTTTACTTCCTCACTTTTCTAAATTCTTATAACTTCTTTTTATCCAGTTTTAGTAATTCTAAATCTGAAATTCTTTCTTCTTTTCTTACTTTACTTCCTCACTTTTCTAATTTATTATAACTTCTTTTTATCCAGTTTTAGTAATTCTAAATCTGAAATTCTTTCTTCTTTTCTTACTTTACTTCCTCACTTTTCTAAATTCTTATAACTTCTTTTTATCTAGTTTTAGTAATTCTAAATCTGAAATTCTTTCTTATTTTCTTACTTTACTTCCTCACTTTTCTAAAGATTTATAACTTCTTTTTATCTAGTTTTTGTTATTCTAAATCTGAAATTCTTTCTTCTTTTCTTACTTTACTTCCTCACTTTTCTAAAGATTTATAACTTCTTTTATCTAGTTTTAGTAATTCTAAATCTGAAATTCTTTCTTCTTTTCTTACTTTACTTCCTCACTTTTCTAAAGACTTATAACTTCTTTTTATCTAGTTTTAGTAATTCTAAATCTGAAATTCTTTCTTCTTTTCTTACTTTACTTCCTCACTTTTCTAAAGATTTATAACTTCTTTTTATCTAGTTTTAGTAATTCTAAATCTGAAATTCTTTCTTCTTTTCTTACTTTACTTCCTCACTTTTCTAAAGATTTATAACTTCTTTTTATCTAGTTTTAGTAATTCTAAATCTGAAATTCTTTCTTCTTTTCTTACTTTACTTCCTCACTTTTCTAAAGATTTATAACTTCTTTTTATCTAGTTTTAGTAATTCTAAATCTGAAATTCTTTCTTCTTTTCTTACTTTACTTCCTCACTTTTCTAAATTCTCATAACTTCTTTTTATCCAGTTTTAGTAATTCTAAATCTGAAATTCTTTCTTCTTTTCTTACTTTACTTCCTCACTTTTCTAAAGATTTATAACTTCATTTTATCTCTAAGTTTTTGTTATTCTAAATCTGAAATTCTTTCTTCTTTTCTTACTTTACTTCCTCACTTTTCTAAATTCTTATAACTTCTTTTTATCTAGTTTTAGTAATTCTAAATCTGAAATTCTTTCTTCTTTTCTTACTTTACTTCCTCACTTTTCTAAATTCTTATAACTTCTTTTTATCTAGTTTTAGTAATTCTAAATCTGAAATTCTTTCTTCTTTTCTTACTTTACTTCCTCACTTTTCTAATTTATTATAACTTCTTTTTATCCAGTTTTTGTTATTCTAAATCTGAAATTCTTTCTTCTTTTCTTACTTTACTTCCTCACTTTTTTAAAGATTTATAACTTCTTTTTATCCAGTTTTAGTAATTCTAAATCTGAAATTCTTTCTTCTTTTCTTACTTTACTTCCTCACTTTTCTAAAGACTTATAACTTCTTTTTATCTAGTTTTAGTAATTCTAAATCTGAAATTCTTTCTTCTTTTCTTACTTTACTTCCTCACTTTTCTAAAGATTTATAACTTCTTTTTATCTAGTTTTTGTTATTCTAAATTTGAAATTCTTTCTTCTTTTCTTACTTTACTTCCTCACTTTTCTAATTTATTATAACTTCTTTTTATCCAGTCTTAGTAATTCTAAATCTGAAATTCTTTCTTCTTTTCTTACTTTACTTCCTCACTTTTCTAAATTCTCATGACTTCTTTTTATCTAGTTTTTGTTATTCTAAATCTGAAATTCTTTCTTCTTTTCTTACTTTACTTCCTCACTTTTCTAAATTCTTATAACTTCTTTTTATCTAGTTTTAGTAATTCTAAATCTGAAATTCTTTCTTCTTTTCTTACTTTACTTCCTCACTTTTCTAAAGATTTATAACTTCTTTTTATCTAGTTTTTGTTATTCTAAATCTGAAATTCTTTCTTCTTTTCTTACTTTACTTCCTCACTTTTCTAAGATCTATTAACTTCTTTTTATCTAGTTTTAGTAATTCTAAATCTGAAATTCTTTCTTCTTTTCTTACTTTACTTCCTCACTTTTCTAAATTCTCATAACTTCTTTTTATCTAGTTTTAGTAATTCTAAATCTGAAATTCTTTCTTCTTTTCTTACTTTACTTCCTCACTTTTCTAAATTCATATAACTTCTCTTTATCTAGTTTTAGTAATTCTAAATCTGAAATTCTTTCTTCTTTTCTTACTTTACTTCCTCACTTTTCTAAAGATTTATAACTTCATTTTATCTCTAAGTTTTTGTTATTCTAAATCTGAAATTCTTTCTTCTTTTCTTACTTTACTTCCTCACTTTTCTAAATTCATATAACTTCTTTTTATCTAGTTTTAGTAATTCTAAATCTGAAATTCTTTCTTCTTTTCTTACTTTACTTCCTCACTTTTCAATATTCTTATAACTTCTTTTAATCTAGTTTTAGTAATTCTAAATCTGAAATTCTTTCTTCTTTTCTTACTTTACTTCCTCACTTTTCTAAATTCATATAACTTCTCTTTATCTAGTTTTTGTTATTCTAAATCTGAAATTCTTTCTTCTTTTCTTACTTTACTTCCTCACTTTTCTAAATTCATATAACTTCTCTTTATCTAGTTTTAGTAATTCTAAATCTGAAATTCTTTCTTCTTTTCTTACTTTACTTCCTCACTTTTCTATATTCTATTAACTTCTTTTTATCTAGTTTTAGTAATTCTAAATCTGAAATTCTTTCTTCTTTTCTTACTTTACTTCCTCACTTTTCTAAAGATTTATAACTTCTTTTTATCTAGTTTTAGTAATTCTAAATCTGAAATTCTTTCTTCTTTTCTTACTTTACTTCCTCACTTTTCTAAATTCTCATAACTTCTTTTTATCCAGTTTTAGTAATTCTAAATCTGAAATTCTTTCTTCTTTTCTTACTTTACTTCCTCACTTTTCTAAAGATTTATAACTTCATTTTATCTCTAAGTTTTTGTTATTCTAAATCTGAAATTCTTTCTTCTTTTCTTACTTTACTTCCTCACTTTTCTAAGATCTATTAACTTCTTTTTATCTAGTTTTAGTAATTCTAAATCTGAAATTCTTTCTTCTTTTCTTACTTTACTTCCTCACTTTTCTAAATTCTCATAACTTCTTTTTATCTAGTTTTAGTAATTCTAAATCTGAAATTCTTTCTTCTTTTCTTACTTTACTTCCTCACTTTTCTAAATTCTTATAACTTCTTTTATCTAGTTTTAGTAATTCTAAATCTGAAATTCTTTCTTCTTTTCTTACTTTACTTCCTCACTTTTCTAAAGATTTATAACTTCATTTTATCTCTAAGTTTTTGTAATTCTAAATCTGAAATTCTTTCTTCTTTTCTTACTTTACTTCCTCACTTTTCTAAATTCATATAACTTCTCTTTATCTAGTTTTAGTAATTCTAAATCTGAAATTCTTTCTTCTTTTCTTACTTTACTTCCTCACTTTTCTAAAGATTTATAACTTCTTTTTATCTAGTTTTAGTAATTCTAAATCTGAAATTCTTTCTTCTTTTCTTACTTTACTTCCTCACTTTTCAAAATTCTATTAACTTCTTTTTATCTAGTTTTTGTTATTCTAAATCTGAAATTCTTTCTTCTTTTCTTACTTTACTTCCTCACTTTTCTAAATTCATATAACTTCTCTTTATCTAGTTTTAGTAATTCTAAATCTGAAATTCTTTCTTCTTTTCTTACTTTACTTCCTCACTTTTCTATATTCTATTAACTTCTTTTTATCTAGTTTTAGTAATTCTAAATCTGAAATTCTTTCTTCTTTTCTTACTTTACTTCCTCACTTTTCTAAAGATTTATAACTTCTTTTTATCTAGTTTTAGTAATTCTAAATCTGAAATTCTTTCTTCTTTTCTTACTTTACTTCCTCACTTTTCTAAATTCTCATAACTTCTTTTTATCCAGTTTTAGTAATTCTAAATCTGAAATTCTTTCTTCTTTTCTTACTTTACTTCCTCACTTTTCTAAAGATTTATAACTTCATTTTATCTCTAAGTTTTTGTTATTCTAAATCTGAAATTCTTTCTTCTTTTCTTACTTTACTTCCTCACTTTTCTAAATTCTCATAACTTCTTTTTATCTAGTTTTAGTAATTCTAAATCTGAAATTCTTTCTTCTTTTCTTACTTTACTTCCTCACTTTTCTAAATTCTCATAACTTCTTTTTATCTAGTTTTAGTAATTCTAAATCTGAAATTCTTTCTTCTTTTCTTACTTTACTTCCTCACTTTTCTAAATTCATATAACTTCTTTTTATCTAGTTTTAGTAATTCTAAATCTGAAATTCTTTCTTCTTTTCTTACTTTACTTCCTCACTTTTCTAAATTCTTATAACTTCTTTTTATCTCTAAGTTTTTGTTATTCTAAATCTGAAATTCTTTCTTCTTTTCTTACTTTACTTCCTCACTTTTCTAAATTCATATAACTTCTTTTTATCTAGTTTTAGTAATTCTAAATCTGAAATTCTTTCTTCTTTTCTTACTTTACTTCCTCACTTTTCTAAATTCTCATAACTTCTTTTTATCTAGTTTTAGTAATTCTAAATCTGAAATTCTTTCTTCTTTTCTTACTTTACTTCCTCACTTTTCTAAATTCTTATAACTTCTTTTTATCTAGTTTTAGTAATTCTAAATCTGAAATTCTTTCTTCTTTTCTTACTTTACTTCCTCACTTTTCTAAATTCTTATAACTTCTTTTTATCTAGTTTGAGTAATTCTAAATCTGAAATTCTTTCTTCTTTTCTTACTTTACTTCCTCACTTTTCTAAATTCTCATAACTTCTCTTTATCTAGTTTTAGTAATTCTAAATCTGAAATTCTTTCTTCTTTTCTTACTTTACTTCCTCACTTTTCTAAAGATTTATAACTTCTTTTTATCTAGTTTTAGTAATTCTAAATCTGAAATTCTTTCTTCTTTTCTTACTTTACTTCCTCACTTTTCTAAATTCTCATAACTTCTTTTTATCTAGTTTTAGTAATTCTAAATCTGAAATTCTTTCTTCTTTTCTTACTTTACTTCCTCACTTTTCTAAAGATTTATAACTTCATTTTATCTCTAAGTTTTAGTAATTCTAAATCTGAAATTCTTTCTTCTTTTCTTACTTTACTTCCTCACTTTTCTAAAGATTTATAACTTCTTTTTATCTAGTTTTAGTAATTCTAAATCTGAAATTCTTTCTTCTTTTCTTACTTTACTTCCTCACTTTTCTAAAGATTTATAACTTCTCTTTATCTAGTTTTAGTAATTCTAAATCTGAAATTCTTTCTTCTTTTCTTACTTTACTTCCTCACTTTTCTAAAGATTTATAACTTCTTTTTATCTAGTTTTTGTTATTCTAAATCTGAAATTCTTTCTTCTTTTCTTACTTTACTTCCTCACTTTTCTAAATTCTCATAACTTCTTTTTATCTCTAAGTTTTTGTTATTCTAAATCTGAAATTCTTTCTTCTTTTCTTACTTTACTTCCTCACTTTTCTAAAGATTTATAACTTCTTTTTATCTAGTTTTTGTTATTCTAAATCTGAAATTCTTTCTTCTTTTCTTACTTTACTTCCTCACTTTTCTAAAGATTTATAACTTCTTTTTATCTAGTTTTAGTAATTCTAAATCTGAAATTCTTTCTTCTTTTCTTACTTTACTTCCTCACTTTTCAATATTCTCATAACTTCTTTTTATCTAGTTTTAGTAATTCTAAATCTGAAATTCTTTCTTCTTTTCTTACTTTACTTCCTCACTTTTCAATATTCTTATAACTTCTTTTAATCTAGTTTTAGTAATTCTAAATCTGAAATTCTTTCTTCTTTTCTTACTTTACTTCCTCACTTTTCTAAAGATTTATAACTTCTTTTAATCTAGTTTTAGTAATTCTAAATCTGAAATTCTTTCTTCTTTTCTTACTTTACTTCCTCACTTTTCTAAAGATTTATAACTTCTCTTTATCTAGTTTTAGTAATTCTAAATCTGAAATTCTTTCTTCTTTTCTTACTTTACTTCCTCACTTTTCTAAAGATTTATAACTTCATTTTATCTCTAAGTTTTAGTAATTCTAAATCTGAAATTCTTTCTTCTTTTCTTACTTTACTTCCTCACTTTTCTAAAGATTTATAACTTCTCTTTATCTAGTTTTAGTAATTCTAAATCTGAAATTCTTTCTTCTTTTCTTACTTTACTTCCTCACTTTTCTAAATTCTTATAACTTCTTTTTATCTAGTTTTAGTAATTCTAAATCTGAAATTCTTTCTTCTTTTCTTACTTTACTTCCTCACTTTTCTAAAGATTTATAACTTCTTTTTATCTAGTTTTAGTAATTCTAAATCTGAAATTCTTTCTTCTTTTCTTACTTTACTTCCTCACTTTTCTAAAGATTTATAACTTCTTTTTATCTAGTTTTAGTAATTCTAAATCTGAAATTCTTTCTTCTTTTCTTACTTTACTTCCTCACTTTTCTAAAGATTTATAACTTCTCTTTATCTAGTTTTAGTAATTCTAAATCTGAAATTCTTTCTTCTTTTCTTACTTTACTTCCTCACTTTTCTAAAGATTTATAACTTCTTTTTATCTAGTTTTAGTAATTCTAAATCTGAAATTCTTTCTTCTTTTCTTACTTTACTTCCTCACTTTTCAATATTCTCATAACTTCTTTTTATCTAGTTTTAGTAATTCTAAATCTGAAATTCTTTCTTCTTTTCTTACTTTACTTCCTCACTTTTCAATATTCTTATAACTTCTTTTAATCTAGTTTTAGTAATTCTAAATCTGAAATTCTTTCTTCTTTTCTTACTTTACTTCCTCACTTTTCTAAAGATTTATAACTTCTTTTTATCTAGTTTTAGTAATTCTAAATCTGAAATTCTTTCTTCTTTTCTTACTTTACTTCCTCACTTTTCTAAATTCTTATAACTTCTTTTTATCTTGTTTGAGTAATTCTAAATCTGAAATTCTTTCTTCTTTTCTTACTTTACTTCCTCACTTTTCTAAATTCTCATAACTTCTTTTATCTAGTTTTAGTAATTCTAAATCTGAAATTCTTTCTTCTTTTCTTACTTTACTTCCTCACTTTTCTAAAGATTTATAACTTCTCTTTATCTAGTTTTAGTAATTCTAAATCTGAAATTCTTTCTTCTTTTCTTACTTTACTTCCTCACTTTTCTAAAGATTTATAACTTCATTTTATCTCTAAGTTTTAGTAATTCTAAATCTGAAATTCTTTCTTCTTTTCTTACTTTACTTCCTCACTTTTCTAAAGATTTATAACTTCTTTTTATCTAGTTTTAGTAATTCTAAATCTGAAATTCTTTCTTCTTTTCTTACTTTACTTCCTCACTTTTCTAAATTCTTATAACTTCTTTTTATCTAGTTTGAGTAATTCTAAATCTGAAATTCTTTCTTCTTTTCTTACTTTACTTCCTCACTTTTCTAAAGATTTATAACTTCTTTTTATCTAGTTTTAGTAATTCTAAATCTGAAATTCTTTCTTCTTTTCTTACTTTACTTCCTCACTTTTCTAAAGATTTATAACTTCATTTTATCTCTAAGTTATTGTTATTCTAAATCTGAAATTCTTTCTTCTTTTCTTACTTTACTTCCTCACTTTTCTAAATTCTCATAACTTCTTTTTATCCAGTTTTAGTAATTCTAAATCTGAAATTCTTTCTTCTTTTCTTACTTTACTTCCTCACTTTTCTAAAGATTTATAACTTCATTTTATCTCTAAGTTTTTGTTATTCTAAATCTGAAATTCTTTCTTCTTTTCTTACTTTACTTCCTCACTTTTCTAAAGATTTATAACTTCTTTTTATCTAGTTTTAGTAATTCTAAATCTGAAATTCTTTCTTCTTTTCTTACTTTACTTCCTCACTTTTCTAAAGATTTATAACTTCATTTTATCTCTAAGTTATTGTTATTCTAAATCTGAAATTCTTTCTTCTTTTCTTACTTTACTTCCTCACTTTTCTAAATTCTCATAACTTCTTTTTATCCAGTTTTAGTAATTCTAAATCTGAAATTCTTTCTTCTTTTCTTACTTTACTTCCTCACTTTTCTAAAGATTTATAACTTCTCTTTATCTAGTTTTAGTAATTCTAAATCTGAAATTCTTTCTTCTTTTCTTACTTTACTTCCTCACTTTTCTAAATTCTCATAACTTCTTTTTATCTAGTTTTAGTAATTCTAAATCTGAAATTCTTTCTTCTTTTCTTACTTTACTTCCTCACTTTTCTAAATTCTCATAACTTCTTTTTATCTAGTTTTAGTAATTCTAAATCTGAAATTCTTTCTTCTTTTCTTACTTTACTTCCTCACTTTTCTAAATTCTCATAACTTCTTTTTATCTAGTTTTAGTAATTCTAAATCTGAAATTCTTTCTTCTTTTCTTACTTTACTTCCTCACTTTTCTAAATTCTTATAACTTCTTTTTATCTAGTTTTAGTAATTCTAAATCTGAAATTCTTTCTTCTTTTCTTACTTTACTTCCTCACTTTTCTAAATTCTTATAACTTCTTTTATCTAGTTTTAGTAATTCTAAATCTGAAATTCTTTCTTCTTTTCTTACTTTACTTCCTCACTTTTCTAAAGATTTATAACTTCTTTTTATCTAGTTTTAGTAATTCTAAATCTGAAATTCTTTCTTCTTTTCTTACTTTACTTCCTCACTTTTCTAAATTCTTATAACTTCTTTTTATCTAGTTTGAGTAATTCTAAATCTGAAATTCTTTCTTCTTTTCTTACTTTACTTCCTCACTTTTCTAAATTCTTATAACTTCTTTTTATCTAGTTTTAGTAATTCTAAATCTGAAATTCTTTCTTCTTTTCTTACTTTACTTCCTCACTTTTCTAAATTCTCATAACTTCTTTTTATCTAGTTTTAGTAATTCTAAATCTGAAATTCTTTCTTCTTTTCTTACTTTACTTCCTCACTTTTCTAAATTCTTATAACTTCTTTTTATCTAGTTTTAGTAATTCTAAATCTGAAATTCTTTCTTCTTTTCTTACTTTACTTCCTCACTTTTCTAAAGATTTATAACTTCATTTTATCTCTAAGTTTTTGTTATTCTAAATCTGAAATTCTTTCTTCTTTTCTTACTTTACTTCCTCACTTTTCTAAATTCATATAACTTCTTTTTATCTAGTTTTAGTAATTCTAAATCTGAAATTCTTTCTTCTTTTCTTACTTTACTTCCTCACTTTTCTAAATTCTCATAACTTCTTTTTATCTAGTTTTAGTAATTCTAAATCTGAAATTCTTTCTTCTTTTCTTACTTTACTTCCTCACTTTTCTAAATTCTTATAACTTCTTTTTATCTAGTTTTAGTAATTCTAAATCTGAAATTCTTTCTTCTTTTCTTACTTTACTTCCTCACTTTTCTAAATTCTTATAACTTCTTTTTATCTAGTTTGAGTAATTCTAAATCTGAAATTCTTTCTTCTTTTCTTACTTTACTTCCTCACTTTTCTAAATTCTCATAACTTCTCTTTATCTAGTTTTAGTAATTCTAAATCTGAAATTCTTTCTTCTTTTCTTACTTTACTTCCTCACTTTTCTAAAGATTTATAACTTCTTTTTATCTAGTTTTAGTAATTCTAAATCTGAAATTCTTTCTTCTTTTCTTACTTTACTTCCTCACTTTTCTAAATTCTCATAACTTCTTTTTATCTAGTTTTAGTAATTCTAAATCTGAAATTCTTTCTTCTTTTCTTACTTTACTTCCTCACTTTTCTAAAGATTTATAACTTCATTTTATCTCTAAGTTTTAGTAATTCTAAATCTGAAATTCTTTCTTCTTTTCTTACTTTACTTCCTCACTTTTCTAAAGATTTATAACTTCTTTTTATCTAGTTTTAGTAATTCTAAATCTGAAATTCTTTCTTCTTTTCTTACTTTACTTCCTCACTTTTCTAAAGATTTATAACTTCTCTTTATCTAGTTTTAGTAATTCTAAATCTGAAATTCTTTCTTCTTTTCTTACTTTACTTCCTCACTTTTCTAAAGATTTATAACTTCTTTTTATCTAGTTTTTGTTATTCTAAATCTGAAATTCTTTCTTCTTTTCTTACTTTACTTCCTCACTTTTCTAAATTCTCATAACTTCTTTTTATCTAGTTTTTGTTATTCTAAATCTGAAATTCTTTCTTCTTTTCTTACTTTACTTCCTCACTTTTCTAAAGATTTATAACTTCTTTTTATCTAGTTTTTGTTATTCTAAATCTGAAATTCTTTCTTCTTTTCTTACTTTACTTCCTCACTTTTCTAAAGATTTATAACTTCTTTTTATCTAGTTTTAGTAATTCTAAATCTGAAATTCTTTCTTCTTTTCTTACTTTACTTCCTCACTTTTCAATATTCTCATAACTTCTTTTTATCTAGTTTTAGTAATTCTAAATCTGAAATTCTTTCTTCTTTTCTTACTTTACTTCCTCACTTTTCAATATTCTTATAACTTCTTTTAATCTAGTTTTAGTAATTCTAAATCTGAAATTCTTTCTTCTTTTCTTACTTTACTTCCTCACTTTTCTAAAGATTTATAACTTCTTTTTATCTAGTTTTAGTAATTCTAAATCTGAAATTCTTTCTTCTTTTCTTACTTTACTTCCTCACTTTTCTAAATTCTTATAACTTCTTTTTATCTAGTTTGAGTAATTCTAAATCTGAAATTCTTTCTTCTTTTCTTACTTTACTTCCTCACTTTTCTAAATTCTTATAACTTCTTTTTATCTAGTTTGAGTAATTCTAAATCTGAAATTCTTTCTTCTTTTCTTACTTTACTTCCTCACTTTTCTAAAGATTTATAACTTCTCTTTATCTAGTTTTAGTAATTCTAAATCTGAAATTCTTTCTTCTTTTCTTACTTTACTTCCTCACTTTTCTAAAGACTTATAACTTCTTTTTATCTAGTTTTTGTAATTCTAAATCTGAAATTCTTTCTTCTTTTCTTACTTTACTTCCTCACTTTTCTAAAGATTTATAACTTTTTTTTATCTAGTTTTAGTAATTCTAAATCTGAAATTCTTTCTTCTTTTCTTACTTTACTTCCTCACTTTTCTAAATTCTTATAACTTCTTTTTATCTAGTTTTAGTAATTCTAAATCTGAAATTCTTTCTTCTTTTCTTACTTTACTTCCTCACTTTTCTAAAGATTTATAACTTCTTTTTATCTAGTTTTAGTAATTCTAAATCTGAAATTCTTTCTTCTTTTCTTACTTTACTTCCTCACTTTTCTAAAGATTTATAACTTCTTTTTATCTAGTTTTAGTAATTCTAAATCTGAAATTCTTTCTTCTTTTCTTACTTTACTTCCTCACTTTTCTAAAGATTTATAACTTCTCTTTATCTAGTTTTAGTAATTCTAAATCTGAAATTCTTTCTTCTTTTCTTACTTTACTTCCTCACTTTTCTAAAGATTTATAACTTCTTTTTATCTAGTTTTAGTAATTCTAAATCTGAAATTCTTTCTTCTTTTCTTACTTTACTTCCTCACTTTTCAATATTCTCATAACTTCTTTTTATCTAGTTTTAGTAATTCTAAATCTGAAATTCTTTCTTCTTTTCTTACTTTACTTCCTCACTTTTCAATATTCTTATAACTTCTTTTAATCTAGTTTTAGTAATTCTAAATCTGAAATTCTTTCTTCTTTTCTTACTTTACTTCCTCACTTTTCTAAAGATTTATAACTTCTTTTTATCTAGTTTTAGTAATTCTAAATCTGAAATTCTTTCTTCTTTTCTTACTTTACTTCCTCACTTTTCTAAATTCTTATAACTTCTTTTTATCTAGTTTGAGTAATTCTAAATCTGAAATTCTTTCTTCTTTTCTTACTTTACTTCCTCACTTTTCTAAATTCTCATAACTTCTTTTATCTAGTTTTAGTAATTCTAAATCTGAAATTCTTTCTTCTTTTCTTACTTTACTTCCTCACTTTTCTAAAGATTTATAACTTCTCTTTATCTAGTTTTAGTAATTCTAAATCTGAAATTCTTTCTTCTTTTCTTACTTTACTTCCTCACTTTTCTAAAGATTTATAACTTCATTTTATCTCTAAGTTTTAGTAATTCTAAATCTGAAATTCTTTCTTCTTTTCTTACTTTACTTCCTCACTTTTCTAAAGATTTATAACTTCTCTTTATCTAGTTTTAGTAATTCTAAATCTGAAATTCTTTCTTCTTTTCTTACTTTACTTCCTCACTTTTCTAAATTCTTATAACTTCTTTTTATCTAGTTTGAGTAATTCTAAATCTGAAATTCTTTCTTCTTTTCTTACTTTACTTCCTCACTTTTCTAAAGATTTATAACTTCTTTTTATCTAGTTTTAGTAATTCTAAATCTGAAATTCTTTCTTCTTTTCTTACTTTACTTCCTCACTTTTCTAAAGATTTATAACTTCATTTTATCTCTAAGTTATTGTTATTCTAAATCTGAAATTCTTTCTTCTTTTCTTACTTTACTTCCTCACTTTTCTAAATTCTCATAACTTCTTTTTATCCAGTTTTAGTAATTCTAAATCTGAAATTCTTTCTTCTTTTCTTACTTTACTTCCTCACTTTTCTAAAGATTTATAACTTCATTTTATCTCTAAGTTTTTGTTATTCTAAATCTGAAATTCTTTCTTCTTTTCTTACTTTACTTCCTCACTTTTCTAAAGATTTATAACTTCTTTTTATCTAGTTTTAGTAATTCTAAATCTGAAATTCTTTCTTCTTTTCTTACTTTACTTCCTCACTTTTCTAAAGATTTATAACTTCATTTTATCTCTAAGTTATTGTTATTCTAAATCTGAAATTCTTTCTTCTTTTCTTACTTTACTTCCTCACTTTTCTAAATTCTCATAACTTCTTTTTATCCAGTTTTAGTAATTCTAAATCTGAAATTCTTTCTTCTTTTCTTACTTTACTTCCTCACTTTTCTAAAGATTTATAACTTCTCTTTATCTAGTTTTAGTAATTCTAAATCTGAAATTCTTTCTTCTTTTCTTACTTTACTTCCTCACTTTTCTAAATTCTCATAACTTCTTTTTATCTAGTTTTAGTAATTCTAAATCTGAAATTCTTTCTTCTTTTCTTACTTTACTTCCTCACTTTTCTAAATTCTCATAACTTCTTTTTATCTAGTTTTAGTAATTCTAAATCTGAAATTCTTTCTTCTTTTCTTACTTTACTTCCTCACTTTTCTAAATTCTCATAACTTCTTTTTATCTAGTTTTAGTAATTCTAAATCTGAAATTCTTTCTTCTTTTCTTACTTTACTTCCTCACTTTTCTAAATTCTTATAACTTCTTTTTATCTAGTTTTAGTAATTCTAAATCTGAAATTCTTTCTTCTTTTCTTACTTTACTTCCTCACTTTTCTAAATTCTTATAACTTCTTTTATCTAGTTTTAGTAATTCTAAATCTGAAATTCTTTCTTCTTTTCTTACTTTACTTCCTCACTTTTTTAAAGATTTATAACTTCTCTTTATCTAGTTTTAGTAATTCTAAATCTGAAATTCTTTCTTCTTTTCTTACTTTACTTCCTCACTTTTCTAAAGATTTATAACTTCTTTTTATCTAGTTTTAGTAATTCTAAATCTGAAATTCTTTCTTCTTTTCTTACTTTACTTCCTCACTTTTCTAAATTCTCATAACTTCTTTTTATCTAGTTTTAGTAATTCTAAATCTGAAATTCTTTCTTCTTTTCTTACTTTACTTCCTCACTTTTCTAAAGATTTATAACTTCTCTTTATCTAGTTTTAGTAATTCTAAATCTGAAATTCTTTCTTCTTTTCTTACTTTACTTCCTCACTTTTCTAAAGATTTATAACTTCTCTTTATCTAGTTTTAGTAATTCTAAATCTGAAATTCTTTCTTCTTTTCTTACTTTACTTCCTCACTTTTCTAAAGATTTATAACTTCATTTTATCTCTAAGTTTTAGTAATTCTAAATCTGAAATTCTTTCTTCTTTTCTTACTTTACTTCCTCACTTTTCTAAAGATTTATAACTTCTCTTTATCTAGTTTTAGTAATTCTAAATCTGAAATTCTTTCTTCTTTTCTTACTTTACTTCCTCACTTTTCTAAATTCTTATAACTTCTTTTTATCTAGTTTGAGTAATTCTAAATCTGAAATTCTTTCTTCTTTTCTTACTTTACTTCCTCACTTTTCTAAAGATTTATAACTTCTTTTTATCTAGTTTTAGTAATTCTAAATCTGAAATTCTTTCTTCTTTTCTTACTTTACTTCCTCACTTTTCTAAAGATTTATAACTTCTTTTTATCTAGTTTTAGTAATTCTAAATCTGAAATTCTTTCTTCTTTTCTTACTTTACTTCCTCACTTTTCTAAAGATTTATAACTTCATTTTATCTCTAAGTTATTGTTATTCTAAATCTGAAATTCTTTCTTCTTTTCTTACTTTACTTCCTCACTTTTCTAAATTCTCATAACTTCTTTTTATCCAGTTTTAGTAATTCTAAATCTGAAATTCTTTCTTCTTTTCTTACTTTACTTCCTCACTTTTCTAAAGATTTATAACTTCTCTTTATCTAGTTTTAGTAATTCTAAATCTGAAATTCTTTCTTCTTTTCTTACTTTACTTCCTCACTTTTCTAAATTCTCATAACTTCTTTTTATCTAGTTTTAGTAATTCTAAATCTGAAATTCTTTCTTCTTTTCTTACTTTACTTCCTCACTTTTCTAAAGATTTATAACTTCTCTTTATCTAGTTTTAGTAATTCTAAATCTGAAATTCTTTCTTCTTTTCTTACTTTAATTCCTCACTTTTCTAAAGATTTATAACTTCATTTTATCTCTAAGTTTTTGTAATTCTAAATCTGAAATTCTTTCTTCTTTTCTTACTTTACTTCCTCACTTTTCTAAAGATTTATAACTTCTCTTTATCAAGTTTTAGTAATTCTAAATCTGAAATTCTTTCTTCTTTTCTTACTTTACTTCCTCACTTTTCTAAAGATTTATAACTTCTCTTTATCTAGTTTTAGTAATTCTAAATCTGAAATTCTTTCTTCTTTTCTTACTTTACTTCCTCACTTTTCTAAAGATTTATAACTTCATTTTATCTAGTTTTAGTAATTCTAAATCTGAAATTCTTTCCTCTTTTCTTACTTTACTTCCTCACTTTTCTAAATTCTTATAACTTCTTTTTATCCAGTTTTAGTAATTCTAAATCTGAAATTCTTTCTTCTTTTCTTACTTTACTTCCTCACTTTTCTAAAGATTTATAACTTCATTTTATCTCTAAGTTTTTGTTATTCTAAATCTGAAATTCTTTCTTCTTTTCTTACTTTACTTCCTCACTTTTATAAATTCATATAACTTCTCTTTATCTAGTTTTAGTAATTCTAAATCTGAAATTCTTTCTTCTTTTCTTACTTTACTTCCTCACTTTTCTAAAGATTTATAACTTCTTTTATCTAGTTTTAGTAATTCTAAATCTGAAATTCTTTCTTCTTTTCTTACTTTACTTCCTCACTTTTCTAAAGATTTATAACTTCTCTTTATCTAGTTTTAGTAATTCTAAATCTGAAATTCTTTCTTCTTTTCTTACTTTACTTCCTCACTTTTCTAAAGATTTATAACTTCATTTTATCTCTAAGTTTTAGTAATTCTAAATCTGAAATTCTTTCTTCTTTTCTTACTTTACTTCCTCACTTTTCTAAATTCTCATAACTTCTTTTTATCTAGTTTTAGTAATTCTAAATCTGAAATTCTTTCTTCTTTTCTTACTTTACTTCCTCACTTTACTAAATTCTTATAACTTCTTTTTATCTAGTTTTAGTAATTCTAAATCTGAAATTCTTTCTTCTTTTCTTACTTTACTTCCTCACTTTTCTAAAGATTTATAACTTCTTTTTATCTAGTTTTAGTAATTCTAAATCTGAAATTCTTTCTTCTTTTCTTACTTTACTTCCTCACTTTTCTAAATTCATATAACTTCTTTTTATCTAGTTTTAGTAATTCTAAATCTGAAATTCTTTCTTCTTTTCTTACTTTACTTCCTCACTTTTCTAAATTCTTATAACTTCTTTTTATCTAGTTTTAGTAATTCTAAATCTGAAATTCTTTCTTCTTTTCTTACTTTACTTCCTCACTTTTCTAAAGATTTATAACTTCTTTTTATCTAGTTTTTGTTATTCTAAATCTGAAATTCTTTCTTCTTTTCTTACTTTACTTCCTCACTTTTCTAAAGATTTATAACTTCTCTTTATCTAGTTTTAGTAATTCTAAATCTGAAATTCTTTCTTCTTTTCTTACTTTACTTCCTCACTTTTCCAAATTCTTATAACTTCTTTTTATCTAGTTTTTGTAATTCTAAATCTGAAATTCTTTCTTCTTTTCTTACTTTACTTCCTCACTTTTCTAAAGATTTATAACTTTTTTTTATCTAGTTTTAGTAATTCTAAATCTGAAATTCTTTCTTCTTTTCTTACTTTACTTCCTCACTTTTCTAAAGATTTATAACTTCATTTTATCTCTAAGTTTTTGTTATTCTAAATCTGAAATTCTTTCTTTTTTTCTTACTTTACTTCCTCACTTTTCTAAATTCTTATAACTTCATTTTATCTCTAAGTTTTTGTTATTCTAAATCTGAAATTCTTTCTTCTTTTCTTACTTTACTTCCTCACTTTTCTAAATTCTATTAACTTCTTTTTATCCAGTTTTATTAATTCTAAATCTGAAATTCTTTCTTCTTTTCTTACTTTACTTCCTCACTTTTCTAAAGATTTATAACTTCATTTTATCTCTAAGTTTTTGTTATTCTAAATCTGAAATTCTTTCTTCTTTTCTTACTTTACTTCCTCACTTTTCTAAATTCATATAACTTCTTTTTATCTAGTTTTAGTAATTCTAAATCTGAAATTCTTTCTTCTTTTCTTACTTTACTTCCTCACTTTTCTAAAGATTTATAACTTCATTTTATCTCTAAGTTTTAGTAATTCTAAATCTGAAATTCTTTCTTCTTTTCTTACTTTACTTCCTCACTTTTCAATATTCTTATAACTTCTTTTAATCTAGTTTTAGTAATTCTAAATCTGAAATTCTTTCTTCTTTTCTTACTTTACTTCCTCACTTTTCTAAATTCTCATAACTTCTTTTTATCTAGTTTTAGTAATTCTAAATCTGAAATTCTTTCTTCTTTTCTTACTTTACTTCCTCACTTTTCTAAATTCTTATAACTTCTTTTTATCTAGTTTTAGTAATTCTAAATCTGAAATTCTTTCTTCTTTTCTTACTTTACTTCCTCACTTTTCTAAATTCTCATAACTTCTTATATCTAGTTTTAGTAATTCTAAATCTGAAATTCTTTCTTCTTTTCTTACTTTACTTCCTCACTTTTCTAAAGATTTATAACTTCTCTTTATCTAGTTTTAGTAATTCTAAATCTGAAATTCTTTCTTCTTTTCTTACTTTACTTCCTCACTTTTCTAAAGATTTATAACTTCATTTTATCTCTAAGTTATTGTTATTCTAAATCTGAAATTCTTTCTTCTTTTCTTACTTTACTTCCTCACTTTTCTAAAGATTTATAACTTCATTTTATCTCTAAGTTTTTGTTATTCTAAATCTGAAATTCTTTCTTCTTTTCTTACTTTACTTCCTCACTTTTCTAAATTCTATTAACTTCTTTTTATCCAGTTTTATTAATTCTAAATCTGAAATTCTTTCTTCTTTTCTTACTTTACTTCCTCACTTTTCTAAAGATTTATAACTTCATTTTATCTCTAAGTTTTAGTAATTCTAAATCTGAAATTCTTTCTTCTTTTCTTACTTTACTTCCTCACTTTTCTAAAGATTTATAACTTCATTTTATCTCTAAGTTATTGTTATTCTAAATCTGAAATTCTTTCTTCTTTTCTTACTTTACTTCCTCACTTTTATAAATTCATATAACTTCTCTTTATCTAGTTTTAGTAATTCTAAATCTGAAATTCTTTCTTCTTTTCTTACTTTACTTCCTCACTTTTCTAAAGATTTATAACTTCTTTTATCTAGTTTTAGTAATTCTAAATCTGAAATTCTTTCTTCTTTTCTTACTTTACTTCCTCACTTTTCTAAATTCATATAACTTCTTTTTATCTAGTTTTAGTAATTCTAAATCTGAAATTCTTTCTTCTTTTCTTACTTTACTTCCTCACTTTTCTAAATTCTATTAACTTCTTTTTATCTAGTTTTAGTAATTCTAAATCTGAAATTCTTTCTTCTTTTCTTACTTTACTTCCTCACTTTTCTAAAGATTTATAACTTCACTTTATCTAGTTTTAGTAATTCTAAATCTGAAATTCTTTCTTCTTTTCTTACTTTACTTCCTCACTTTTCTAAAGATTTATAACTTCTCTTTATCTAGTTTTAGTAATTCTAAATCTGAAATTCTTTCTTCTTTTCTTACTTTACTTCCTCACTTTTCTAAAGATTTATAACTTCATTTTATCTAGTTTTAGTAATTCTAAATCTGAAATTCTTTCCTCTTTTCTTACTTTACTTCCTCACTTTTCTAATTTATTATAACTTCTTTTTATCCAGTTTTAGTAATTCTAAATCTGAAATTCTTTCTTCTTTTCTTACTTTACTTCCTCACTTTTCTAAAGATTTATAACTTCTTTTTATCTAGTTTTTGTTATTCTAAATCTGAAATTCTTTCTTCTTTTCTTACTTTACTTCCTCACTTTTCTAAATTCATATAACTTCTTTTTATCTAGTTTTAGTAATTCTAAATCTGAAATTCTTTCTTCTTTTCTTACTTTACTTCCTCACTTTTCCAAATTCTTATAACTTCTTTTTATCTAGTTTTTGTAATTCTAAATCTGAAATTCTTTCTTCTTTTCTTACTTTACTTCCTCACTTTTCTAAATTCATATAACTTCTTTTTATCTAGTTTTAGTAATTCTAAATCTGAAATTCTTTCTTCTTTTCTTACTTTACTTCCTCACTTTTCTAAAGATTTATAACTTCTTTTTATCTAGTTTTAGTAATTCTAAATCTGAAATTCTTTCTTCTTTTCTTACTTTACTTCCTCACTTTTCTAAAGATTTATAACTTCATCTAGTTTTAGTAATTCTAAATCTGAAATTCTTTCTTCTTTTCTTACTTTACTTCCTCACTTTTCCAAATTCTTATAACTTCTTTTTATCTAGTTTTTGTAATTCTAAATCTGAAATTCTTTCTTCTTTTCTTACTTTACTTCCTCACTTTTCTTCATATAACTTCTTTTTATCTAGTTTTAGTAATTCTAAATCTGAAATTCTTTCTTCTTTTCTTACTTTACTTCCTCACTTTTCTAAAGATTCTATAACTTCTTTTTATCTAGTTTTAGTAATTCTAAATCTGAAATTCTTTCTTCTTTTCTTACTTTACTTCCTCACTTTTCTAAAGATTTATAACTTCATTTTTCTAGTAATTCTAAATCTGAAATTCTTTCCTCTTTTCTTACTTTACTTCCTCACTTTTCTAATTTATTTTCTAGTTTTAGTAATTCTAAATCTGAAATTCTTTCTTCTTTTCTTACTTTACTTCCTCACTTTTCTAAAGATTTATAACTTCATTTTATCTCTAAGTTTTAGTAATTCTAAATCTGAAATTCTTTCTTCTTTTCTTACTTTACTTCCTCACTTTTCTAAATTCTTATAACTTCATTTTATCTCTAGTTTTTGTTATTCTAAATCTGAAATTCTTTCTTCTTTTCTTACTTTACTTCCTCACTTTTCTAAATTCATATAACTTCTTTTTATCTAGTTTTAGTAATTCTAAATCTGAAATTCTTTCTTCTTTTCTTACTTTACTTCCTCACTTTTCTAAATTCTCATAACTTCTTTTTATCCAGTTTTAGTAATTCTAAATCTGAAATTCTTTCTTCTTTTCTTACTTTACTTCCTCACTTTTCTAAATTCTATTAACTTCTTTTTATCTAGTTTTAGTAATTCTAAATCTGAAATTCTTTCTTCTTTTCTTACTTTACTTCCTCACTTTTCTAAATTCATATAACTTCTTTTTATCTAGTTTGAGTAATTCTAAATCTGAAATTCTTTCTTCTTTTCTTACTTTACTTCCTCACTTTTCTAAAGATTTATAACTTCATTTTATCTCTAAGTTATTGTTATTCTAAATCTGAAATTCTTTCTTCTTTTCTTACTTTACTTCCTCACTTTTATAAATTCATATAACTTCTCTTTATCTAGTTTTAGTAATTCTAAATCTGAAATTCTTTCTTCTTTTCTTACTTTACTTCCTCACTTTTCTAAAGATTTATAACTTCATTTTATCTCTAAGTTATTGTTATTCTAAATCTGAAATTCTTTCTTCTTTTCTTACTTTACTTCCTCACTTTTCTAAAGATTTATAACTTCATTTTTATCTAGTTTTAGTAATTCTAAATCTGAAATTCTTTCTTCTTTTCTTACTTTACTTCCTCACTTTTCTAAAGATTTATAACTTCATTTTATCTCTAAGTTTTTGTTATTCTAAATCTGAAATTCTTTCTTCTTTTCTTACTTTACTTCCTCACTTTTATAAATTCATATAACTTCTCTTTATCTAGTTTTAGTAATTCTAAATCTGAAATTCTTTCTTCTTTTCTTACTTTACTTCCTCACTTTTCTAAAGATTTATAACTTCTTTTATCTAGTTTTAGTAATTCAAAATCTGAAATTCTTTCTTCTTTTCTTACTTTACTTCCTCACTTTTCTAAAGATTTATAACTTCTCTTTATCTAGTTTTAGTAATTCTAAATCTGAAATTCTTTCTTCTTTTCTTACTTTACTTCCTCACTTTTCTAAAGATTTATAACTTCATTTTATCTCTAAGTTTTAGTAATTCTAAATCTGAAATTCTTTCTTCTTTTCTTACTTTACTTCCTCACTTTTCTAAATTCTCATAACTTCTTTTTATCTAGTTTTAGTAATTCTAAATCTGAAATTCTTTCTTCTTTTCTTACTTTACTTCCTCACTTTACTAAATTCTTATAACTTCTTTTTATCTAGTTTTAGTAATTCTAAATCTGAAATTCTTTCTTCTTTTCTTACTTTACTTCCTCACTTTTCTAAAGATTTATAACTTCTTTTTATCTAGTTTTAGTAATTCTAAATCTGAAATTCTTTCTTCTTTTCTTACTTTACTTCCTCACTTTTCTAAATTCATATAACTTCTTTTTATCTAGTTTTAGTAATTCTAAATCTGAAATTCTTTCTTCTTTTCTTACTTTACTTCCTCACTTTTCTAAATTCTATTAACTTCTTTTTATCTAGTTTTAGTAATTCTAAATCTGAAATTCTTTCTTCTTTTCTTACTTTACTTCCTCACTTTTCTAAAGATTTATAACTTCTTTTTATCTAGTTTTTGTTATTCTAAATCTGAAATTCTTTCTTCTTTTCTTACTTTACTTCCTCACTTTTCTAAAGATTTATAACTTCTCTTTATCTAGTTTTAGTAATTCTAAATCTGAAATTCTTTCTTCTTTTCTTACTTTACTTCCTCACTTTTCCAAATTCTTATAACTTCTTTTTATCTAGTTTTTGTAATTCTAAATCTGAAATTCTTTCTTCTTTTCTTACTTTACTTCCTCACTTTTCTAAAGATTTATAACTTTTTTTTATCTAGTTTTAGTAATTCTAAATCTGAAATTCTTTCTTCTTTTCTTACTTTACTTCCTCACTTTTCTAAAGATTTATAACTTCATTTTATCTCTAAGTTTTTGTTATTCTAAATCTGAAATTCTTTCTTCTTTTCTTACTTTACTTCCTCACTTTTCTAAATTCTTATAACTTCATTTTATCTCTAAGTTTTTGTTATTCTAAATCTGAAATTCTTTCTTCTTTTCTTACTTTACTTCCTCACTTTTCTAAATTCTATTAACTTCTTTTTATCCAGTTTTATTAATTCTAAATCTGAAATTCTTTCTTCTTTTCTTACTTTACTTCCTCACTTTTCTAAAGATTTATAACTTCATTTTATCTCTAAGTTTTTGTTATTCTAAATCTGAAATTCTTTCTTCTTTTCTTACTTTACTTCCTCACTTTTCTAAATTCTTATAACTTCTTTTTATCTAGTTTTAGTAATTCTAAATCTGAAATTCTTTCTTCTTTTCTTACTTTACTTCCTCACTTTTCTAAATTCTCATAACTTCTCTTTATCTAGTTTTAGTAATTCTAAATCTGAAATTCTTTCTTCTTTTCTTACTTTACTTCCTCACTTTTCAATATTCTTATAACTTCTTTTAATCTAGTTTTAGTAATTCTAAATCTGAAATTCTTTCTTCTTTTCTTACTTTACTTCCTCACTTTTCTAAATTCTCATAACTTCTTTTTATCTAGTTTTAGTAATTCTAAATCTGAAATTCTTTCTTCTTTTACTTACTTTACTTCCTCACTAAAGATTTATAACTTCATTTTATCTCTAAGTTATTGTTATTTAAATCTAAATTCACTTTTTATCTAAAATTCTTTCTTCTTTTCTTTCTTTTTTTTATCTAGTTTTAGTAATTCTAAATCTGAAATTCTTTCTTCTTTTTTTCTGAAATTTCTTCTTTTATCTAGTTTTAGTAATTCTAAATCTGAAATTCTTTCTTCTTTTTACTTCTCTTTATCTAGTTTTAGTAATTCTAAATCTGAAATTCTTTCTTCTTTTCTTACTTTTTTCTAACTTCTTTTAATCTAGTTTTAGTAATTCTAAATCTGAAATTCTTTCTTCTTTTCTTACTTTACTTCCTCACTTTTCTAAATTCTCATAACTTCTTTTTATCTAGTTTTAGTAATTCTAAATCTGAAATTCTTTCTTCTTTTCTTACTTTACTTCCTCACTTTTCTAAATTCTTATAACTTCTTTTTATCTAGTTTTAGTAATTCTAAATCTGAAATTCTTTCTTCTTTTCTTAATTCACTTTTCTAATTCTCATAACTTCTTTTATCTAGTTTTAGTAATTCTAAATCTGAAATTCTTTCTTCTTTTTTACTTTACTTCCTACTTTTCCTCATAACTTTTTATCTAGTTTTAGTAATTCTAAATCTGAAATTCTTTCTTCTTTTCTTACTTTACTTCCTCACTTTTCTAAAGATTTATAACTTCATTTTATCTCTAGTTTTTGTTATTCTAAATCTGAAATTCTTTCTTCTTTTCTTACTTTACTTCCTCACTTTTCTATTAATTCCAGTTTTATTAATTCTAAATAACTTCTTTACTTTCACTTTTCTAAAGATTTATAACTTCATTTTATCTCTAAGTTATTGTTATTCTAAATCTGAAATTCTTTCTTCTTTTCTTACTTTACTTCCTCACTTTTCTAAAGATTTATAACTTCATTTTTCTCTAAGTTTTTGTATTCTAAATCTGAAATTCTTTCTTCTTTTCTTACTTTACTTCCTCACTTTTCTAAATTCTTATAACTTCTTTTTATCTAGTTTTAGTAATTCTAAATCTGAAATTCTTTCTTCTTTTCTTACTTTACTTCCTCACTTTTCTAAATTCTCATAACTTCTTTTATCTAGTTTTAGTAATTCTAAATCTGAAATTCTTTCTTCTTTTCTTACTTTACTTCCTCACTTTTCTAAAGATTTATAACTTCTCTTTATCTAGTTTTAGTAATTCTAAATCTGAAATTCTTTCTTCTTTTCTTACTTTACTTCCTCACTTTTCTAAAGATTTATAACTTCATTTTATCTCTAAGTTTTTGTTATTCTAAATCTGAAATTCTTTCTTCTTTTCTTACTTTACTTCCTCACTTTTCTAAATTCTATTAACTTCTTTTTATCCAGTTTTATTAATTCTAAATCTGAAATTCTTTCTTCTTTTCTTACTTTACTTCCTCACTTTTCTAAAGATTTATAACTTCATTTTATCTCTAAGTTATTGTTATTCTAAATCTGAAATTCTTTCTTCTTTTCTTACTTTACTTCCTCACTTTTCTAAAGATTTATAACTTCATTTTATCTCTAAGTTATTGTTATTCTAAATCTGAAATTCTTTCTTCTTTTCTTACTTTACTTCCTCACTTTTATAAATTCATATAACTTCTCTTTATCTAGTTTTAGTAATTCTAAATCTGAAATTCTTTCTTCTTTTCTTACTTTACTTCCTCACTTTTCTAAAGATTTATAACTTCTTTTATCTAGTTTTAGTAATTCTAAATCTGAAATTCTTTCTTCTTTTCTTACTTTACTTCCTCACTTTTCTAAATTCTCATAACTTCTTTTATCTAGTTTTAGTAATTCTAAATCTGAAATTCTTTCTTCTTTTCTTACTTTACTTCCTCACTTTTCTAAAGATTTATAACTTCTCTTTATCTAGTTTTAGTAATTCTAAATCTGAAATTCTTTCTTCTTTTCTTACTTTACTTCCTCACTTTTCTAAAGATTTATAACTTCATTTTATCTCTAAGTTTTTGTTATTCTAAATCTGAAATTCTTTCTTCTTTTCTTACTTTACTTCCTCACTTTTCTAAATTCTATTAACTTCTTTTTATCCAGTTTTATTAATTCTAAATCTGAAATTCTTTCTTCTTTTCTTACTTTACTTCCTCACTTTTCTAAAGATTTATAACTTCATTTTATCTAGTTTTAGTAATTCTAAATCTGAAATTCTTTCCTCTTTTCTTACTTTACTTCCTCACTTTTCTAATTTATTATAACTTCTTTTTATCCAGTTTTAGTAATTCTAAATCTGAAATTCTTTCTTCTTTTCTTACTTTACTTCCTCACTTTTCTAAAGATTTATAACTTCTTTTTATCTAGTTTTTGTTATTCTAAATCTGAAATTCTTTCTTCTTTTCTTACTTTACTTCCTCACTTTTCTAAATTCATATAACTTCTTTTTATCTAGTTTTTGTTATTCTAAATCTGAAATTCTTTCTTCTTTTCTTACTTTACTTCCTCACTTTTCTAAATTCTCATAACTTCTTTTTATCTAGTTTTTGTTATTCTAAATCTGAAATTCTTTCTTCTTTTCTTACTTTACTTCCTCACTTTTCTAAATTCATATAACTTCTTTTTATCTAGTTTTAGTAATTCTAAATCTGAAATTCTTTCTTCTTTTCTTACTTTACTTCCTCACTTTTCTAAATTCTATTAACTTCTTTTTATCTAGTTTTAGTAATTCTAAATCTGAAATTCTTTCTTCTTTTCTTACTTTACTTCCTCACTTTTCTAAAGATTTATAACTTCTCTTTATCTAGTTTTAGTAATTCTAAATCTGAAATTCTTTCTTCTTTTCTTACTTTACTTCCTCACTTTTCTAAAGATTTATAACTTCTCTTTATCTAGTTTTAGTAATTCTAAATCTGAAATTCTTTCTTCTTTTCTTACTTTACTTCCTCACTTTTCTAAAGATTTATAACTTCATTTTATCTCTAAGTTTTTGTAATTCTAAATCTGAAATTCTTTCTTCTTTTCTTACTTTACTTCCTCACTTTTCTAAATTCTTATAACTTCTTTTTATCTAGTTTTTGTTATTCTAAATCTGAAATTCTTTCTTCTTTTCTTACTTTACTTCCTCACTTTTCTAAATTCATATAACTTCTTTTTATCTAGTTTTAGTAATTCTAAATCTGAAATTCTTTCTTCTTTTCTTACTTTACTTCCTCACTTTTCTAAATTCTCATAACTTCTTTTTATCCAGTTTTAGTAATTCTAAATCTGAAATTCTTTCTTCTTTTCTTACTTTACTTCCTCACTTTTCTAAATTCTATTAACTTCTTTTTATCTAGTTTTAGTAATTCTAAATCTGAAATTCTTTCTTCTTTTCTTACTTTACTTCCTCACTTTTCTAAATTCATATAACTTCTTTTTATCTAGTTTGAGTAATTCTAAATCTGAAATTCTTTCTTCTTTTCTTACTTTACTTCCTCACTTTTCTAAAGATTTATAACTTCATTTTATCTCTAAGTTATTGTTATTCTAAATCTGAAATTCTTTCTTCTTTTCTTACTTTACTTCCTCACTTTTCTAAAGATTTATAACTTCTTTTTATCTAGTTTTTGTTATTCTAAATCTGAAATTCTTTCTTCTTTTCTTACTTTACTTCCTCACTTTTCTAAATTCATATAACTTCTTTTTATCTAGTTTTTGTTATTCTAAATCTGAAATTCTTTCTTCTTTTCTTACTTTACTTCCTCACTTTTCTAAATTCTCATAACTTCTTTTTATCTAGTTTTTGTTATTCTAAATCTGAAATTCTTTCTTCTTTTCTTACTTTACTTCCTCACTTTTCTAAATTCATATAACTTCTTTTTATCTAGTTTTAGTAATTCTAAATCTGAAATTCTTTCTTCTTTTCTTACTTTACTTCCTCACTTTTCTAAATTCTATTAACTTCTTTTTATCTAGTTTTAGTAATTCTAAATCTGAAATTCTTTCTTCTTTTCTTACTTTACTTCCTCACTTTTCTAAAGATTTATAACTTCTCTTTATCTAGTTTTAGTAATTCTAAATCTGAAATTCTTTCTTCTTTTCTTACTTTACTTCCTCACTTTTCTAAAGATTTATAACTTCTCTTTATCTAGTTTTAGTAATTCTAAATCTGAAATTCTTTCTTCTTTTCTTACTTTACTTCCTCACTTTTCTAAAGATTTATAACTTCATTTTATCTCTAAGTTTTTGTAATTCTAAATCTGAAATTCTTTCTTCTTTTCTTACTTTACTTCCTCACTTTTCTAAATTCTTATAACTTCTTTTTATCTAGTTTTTGTTATTCTAAATCTGAAATTCTTTCTTCTTTTCTTACTTTACTTCCTCACTTTTCTAAATTCATATAACTTCTTTTTATCTAGTTTTAGTAATTCTAAATCTGAAATTCTTTCTTCTTTTCTTACTTTACTTCCTCACTTTTCTAAATTCTCATAACTTCTTTTTATCCAGTTTTAGTAATTCTAAATCTGAAATTCTTTCTTCTTTTCTTACTTTACTTCCTCACTTTTCTAAATTCTATTAACTTCTTTTTATCTAGTTTTAGTAATTCTAAATCTGAAATTCTTTCTTCTTTTCTTACTTTACTTCCTCACTTTTCTAAATTCATATAACTTCTTTTTATCTAGTTTGAGTAATTCTAAATCTGAAATTCTTTCTTCTTTTCTTACTTTACTTCCTCACTTTTCTAAAGATTTATAACTTCATTTTATCTCTAAGTTATTGTTATTCTAAATCTGAAATTCTTTCTTCTTTTCTTACTTTACTTCCTCACTTTTCTAAAGATTTATAACTTCATTTTATCTCTAAGTTATTGTTATTCTAAATCTGAAATTCTTTCTTCTTTTCTTACTTTACTTCCTCACTTTTCTAAAGATTTATAACTTCATTTTATCTCTAAGTTATTGTTATTCTAAATCTGAAATTCTTTCTTCTTTTCTTACTTTACTTCCTCACTTTTCTAAAGATTTATAACTTCATTTTATCTCTAAGTTTTTGTTATTCTAAATCTGAAATTCTTTCTTCTTTTCTTACTTTACTTCCTCACT
The DNA here is from genome assembly GCA_946699065.1 of Loxodes magnus. Classification (NCBI taxonomy): domain Eukaryota; phylum Ciliophora; class Karyorelictea; order Loxodida; family Loxodidae; genus Loxodes; species Loxodes magnus. The sequence goes on from CAMPDV010007522.1 coordinate 29,242, forward strand.
TTTCTAAATTCATATAACTTCTTTTTATCTAGTTTTAGTAATTCTAAATCTGAAATTCTTTCTTCTTTTCTTACTTTACTTCCTCACTTTTCTAAATTCTCATAACTTCTTTTTATCTAGTTTTAGTAATTCTAAATCTGAAATTCTTTCTTCTTTTCTTACTTTACTTCCTCACTTTTCTAAATTCATATAACTTCTTTTTATCTAGTTTGAGTAATTCTAAATCTGAAATTCTTTCTTCTTTTCTTACTTTACTTCCTCACTTTTCTAAATTCTATTAACTTCTTTTTATCTAGTTTTAGTAATTCTAAATCTGAAATTCTTTCTTCTTTTCTTACTTTACTTCCTCACTTTTATAAATTCATATAACTTCTCTTTATCTAGTTTGAGTAATTCTAAATCTGAAATTCTTTCTTCTTTTCTTACTTTACTTCCTCACTTTTCTAAAGATTTATAACTTCATTTTATCTCTAAGTTATTGTTATTCTAAATCTGAAATTCTTTCTTCTTTTCTTACTTTACTTCCTCACTTTTCTAAAGATTTATAACTTCATTTTATCTCTAAGTTATTGTTATTCTAAATCTGAAATTCTTTCTTCTTTTCTTACTTTACTTCCTCACTTTTCTAAAGATTTATAACTTCATTTTATCTCTAAGTTTTTGTTATTCTAAATCTGAAATTCTTTCTTCTTTTCTTACTTTACTTCCTCACTTTTCTAAAGATTTATAACTTCATTTTATCTCTAAGTTATTGTTATTCTAAATCTGAAATTCTTTCTTCTTTTCTTACTTTACTTCCTCACTTTTATAAATTCATATAACTTCTCTTTATCTAGTTTTAGTATCTCTAAATCTGAAATTCTTTCTTCTTTTCTTACTTTACTTCCTCACTTTTCTAAAGATTTATAACTTCTTTTATCTAGTTTTAGTAATTCTAAATCTGAAATTCTTTCTTCTTTTCTTACTTTACTTCCTCACTTTTCTAAAGATTTATAACTTCTCTTTATCTAGTTTTAGTAATTCTAAATCTGAAATTCTTTCTTCTTTTCTTACTTTACTTCCTCACTTTTCTAAAGATTTATAACTTCATTTTATCTCTAAGTTTTAGTAATTCTAAATCTGAAATTCTTTCTTCTTTTCTTACTTTACTTCCTCACTTTTCTAAATTCTCATAACTTCTTTTTATCTAGTTTTAGTAATTCTAAATCTGAAATTCTTTCTTCTTTTCTTACTTTACTTCCTCACTTTACTAAATTCTTATAACTTCTTTTTATCTAGTTTTAGTAATTCTAAATCTGAAATTCTTTCTTCTTTTCTTACTTTACTTCCTCACTTTTCTAAATTCTTATAACTTCTTTTTATCTAGTTTTTGTTATTCTAAATCTGAAATTCTTTCTTCTTTTCTTACTTTACTTCCTCACTTTTCTAAAGATTTATAACTTCTTTTTATCTAGTTTTAGTAATTCTAAATCTGAAATTCTTTCTTCTTTTCTTACTTTACTTCCTCACTTTTCTAAATTCTTATAACTTCTTTTTATCTAGTTTTTGTTATTCTAAATCTGAAATTCTTTCTTCTTTTCTTACTTTACTTCCTCACTTTTCTAAATTCTTATAACTTCTTTTTATCTAGTTTTTGTTATTCTAAATCTGAAATTCTTTCTTCTTTTCTTACTTTACTTCCTCACTTTTCTAAAGATTTATAACTTCTCTTTATCTAGTTTTAGTAATTCTAAATCTGAAATTCTTTCTTCTTTTCTTACTTTACTTCCTCACTTTTCTAAAGATTTATAACTTCATTTTATCTCTAAGTTATTGTTATTCTAAATCTGAAATTCTTTCTTCTTTTCTTACTTTACTTCCTCACTTTTATAAATTCATATAACTTCTCTTTATCTAGTTTTAGTAATTCTAAATCTGAAATTCTTTCTTCTTTTCTTACTTTACTTCCTCACTTTTCTAAATTCATATAACTTCTTTTTATCTAGTTTTAGTAATTCTAAATCTGAAATTCTTTCTTCTTTTCTTACTTTACTTCCTCACTTTTCTAAATTCTTATAACTTCTTTTTATCCAGTTTTAGTAATTCTAAATCTGAAATTCTTTCTTCTTTTCTTACTTTACTTCCTCACTTTTCTAATTTATTATAACTTCTTTTTATCCAGTTTTAGTAATTCTAAATCTGAAATTCTTTCTTCTTTTCTTACTTTACTTCCTCACTTTTCTAAATTCTTATAACTTCTTTTTATCCAGTTTTAGTAATTCTAAATCTGAAATTCTTTCTTCTTTTCTTACTTTACTTCCTCACTTTTCTAAATTCTATTAACTTCTTTTTATCTAGTTTTAGTAATTCTAAATCTGAAATTCTTTCTTCTTTTCTTACTTTACTTCCTCACTTTTCTAAAGATTTATAACTTCATTTTATCTAGTTTTAGTAATTCTAAATCTGAAATTCTTTCTTCTTTTCTTACTTTACTTCCTCACTTTTCTAAAGATTTATAACTTCATTTTATCTCTAAGTTATTGTTATTCTAAATCTGAAATTCTTTCTTCTTTTCTTACTTTACTTCCTCACTTTTATAAATTCATATAACTTCATTTTATCTCTAAGTTTTTGTAATTCTAAATCTGAAATTCTTTCTTCTTTTCTTACTTTACTTCCTCACTTTTATAAATTCATATAACTTCTCTTTATCTAGTTTTAGTAATTCTAAATCTGAAATTCTTTCTTCTTTTCTTACTTTACTTCCTCACTTTTCTAAATTCTATTAACTTCTCTTTATCTAGTTTTAGTAATTCTAAATCTGAAATTCTTTCTTCTTTTCTTACTTTACTTCCTCACTTTTATAAATTCTATTAACTTCTCTTTATCTAGTTTTAGTAATTCTAAATCTGAAATTCTTTCTTCTTTTCTTACTTTACTTCCTCACTTTTCTAAATTCTATTAACTTCTCTTTATCTAGTTTTAGTAATTCTAAATCTGAAATTCTTTCTTCTTTTCTTACTTTACTTCCTCACTTTTCTAATTTATTATAACTTCTTTTTATCCAGTTTTAGTAATTCTAAATCTGAAATTCTTTCTTCTTTTCTTACTTTACTTCCTCACTTTTCTAAAGATTTATAACTTCATTTTATCTCTAAGTTTTAGTAATTCTAAATCTGAAATTCTTTCTTCTTTTCTTACTTTACTTCCTCACTTTTATAAATTCATATAACTTCTCTTTATCTAGTTTTAGTAATTCTAAATCTGAAATTCTTTCTTCTTTTCTTACTTTACTTCCTCACTTTTCTAAAGATTTATAACTTCATTTTATCTCTAAGTTTTAGTAATTCTAAATCTGAAATTCTTTCTTCTTTTCTTACTTTACTTCCTACTTTTATACATATCCTCATCTCTGTTTCTAAATCTGAAATTCTTTCTTCTTTTCTTACTTTACTTCCTCACTTTTATAAATTTATAACTTCTCTTTATCTAGTTTTAGTAATTCTAAATCTGAAATTCTTTCTTCTTTTCTTACTTTACTTCCTCACTTTTCTAAAGATTTATAACTTCATTTTATCTCTAAGTTTATTGTAATTCTAAATCTGAAATTCTTTCTTCTTTTCTTACTTTACTTCCTCACTTTTATAAATTCATATAACTTCTTTTATATCTAGTTTTAGTAATTCTAAATCTGAAATTCTTTCTTCTTTTCTTACTTTACTTCCTCACTTTTCTAAATTCATATAACTTCTCTTTATCTAGTTTTAGTAATTCTAAATCTGAAATTCTTTCTTCTTTTCTTACTTTACTTCCTCACTTTTATAAAGATTATATAACTTCTTTTATCTCTAAGTTATTGTTATTCTAAATCTGAAATTCTTTCTTCTTTTCTTACTTTACTTCCTCACTTTTATAAATTCATATAACTTCTCTTTATCTAGTTTTAGTAATTCTAAATCTGAAATTCTTTCTTCTTTTCTTACTTTACTTCCTCACTTTTCTAAATTCATATAACTTCTTTTTATCTAGTTTTTGTTATTCTAAATCTGAAATTCTTTCTTCTTTTCTTACTTTACTTCCTCACTTTTCTAAAGATTTATAACTTCTTTTTATCTAGTTTTAGTAATTCTAAATCTGAAATTCTTTCTTCTTTTCTTACTTTACTTCCTCACTTTTCTAAAGATTTATAACTTCATTTTATCTCTAAGTTTTAGTAATTCAAAATCTGAAATTCTTTCTTCTTTTCTTACTTTACTTCCTCACTTTTCTAAATTCTATTAACTTCTCTTTATCTAGTTTTAGTAATTCTAAATCTGAAATTCTTTCTTCTTTTCTTACTTTACTTCCTCACTTTTCTAAAGATTTATAACTTCATTTTATCTCTAAGTTATTGTTATTCTAAATCTGAAATTCTTTCTTCTTTTCTTACTTTACTTCCTCACTTTTCTAAATTCTATTAACTTCTCTTTATCTAGT